>CAUOFW020001825.1:858275-893512 GCA_963454935.2 Ilex paraguariensis | reverse complement strand
AGTTTGCATTGCATGTTAAATGTATTAAATCTTTCATGCTATGTGTTATGAGATTATATGCATGATTAAATATATATAGGAATGCGGTACTACGGATAGAAAACATAACTTTAGAGTTGGGAAGGAAAATGATGTGTAAGCCTATTGTTTGCACATTTACCGGTAGGTATATATTCTACTGTTTTAACTTTGATCTCTAACTTTGGGATACTAAGTTATTGGTCTATTGCTATCTTATGTGTGTGTAGATGGCAACAAGAGGAAGGGGACGTCGGAGTGGACGAAACAACCAACCACCACCACCGACTTTTGATCAACAAGCCTTTATGGAGGCTATAGGTGCGATGACCACCACCTTTTTGCAAGCCAGTTCTAAGGTAGGCCAAGGAGGCTCGAACAACCTGCAGAAGTTTAGGTCCCACAACCCACCAACTTTTGTAGGAGGAGGGGATCCGATGGTAGCTGATAATTAGTTCCAATNAAGGGCTAGATTCTCCCTCGGGTGCAAGACCCGCTTACTTGGTTTATACACTTTCCAGCGTTGAAATTCTAAAAAAGTGTAACGGCGGAAACGGAGCCGCAGGTGGGATATCCTGAAGATCCGTTGATGGTTAGTGTCCCATTGGTGTAATACCATAAATCATCTCCCCACAAATNGATGGTAGCTGATAATTAGTTCCAATAGGTGGACAAAATTTTGGAAGCAATGGAGATTGCATCTGATGCCACGAAGATACGATTGACCACTTTACAGTTTGAGGGAGACGCCCATCAATGGTGGACATGGGCAAAGCCGATAGACATCGGAAGGATGACATGGGGAGAGTTTCAAGAACTCTTCATAAAGAAATATTTCCCACCAGCTGTTCGGGAAGTCAAAGCCCATGAATTTCTAAACATGAAGCAAGGAGCGAAAACGGTTATGCAGTACGTGGCCAAGTTCACATAATTGGCACGTTTTGCGGATGATTGCGTGGCCACTGATTTGGCCAAGGTGCGAAGGTTTGAAAATGGCCTAAAGCTATCCATCCGTGGGAAGATTGTTGGCCACAGGTTGCACGACTTTGATGAGATAGTCGAGATAGCCATGGCTATAGAGAGAGAGGTGGAAGATGCCAAGAGGATTCGGGAGGCTGGATCAAAGGACAGGAAGAAGGAGGGACAATCCTCCACTACTAGCTTGGAAAAGAGACAGAGGATTTCTACCCCATAGGGATCACAGGGATAGGGTCGAGGCTATCAGGGTCAAGGCCAAGGCCATGGTTAATCTTTCCAAGGCCGGAGGAATTTCAGGGGTACGCAACAGGGAGGCCCACGGATATGCTACTATTGCCACCAGCCAGGCCACTTGAAGAGAGAGTGTCCTCAGAGACAAGGATCACAGAGCTACGGGGCATCTCAGTCCCAATCATCAGTGGGACATCCACAGACCTACTTCATTCCTCCCTACCCCACCAGGGGACAGGGAAATCAGTTGCAATTTCAGGGTACGACACAGGCCCCTACCACTTCACGAGCGGGGACTCTGCAGTCAGGCCAGGGCATGGGCCGAGGCCGGGGACAAGACTTCCAGGTCGGGACTTCAGGGACCCAGGGACGAGTCTTCGCCATCACACCACAGACTTTACCGGCAGATCAGTCGGTAATTCAGGGTACATTTCTTCTCTCTAGATTATGGACAAAAATATTATTTGATTCTGGTGCATCACATTCTTTAATTGTTACATCATGCCTACGAGACTTGGGTATAGAAGCCGAGACTCTGGATGAGCCCATGTATGTGAGTTCACCCCTAGGAGACAGAGTTTGTATTGACAAGATATGTCGGGGTTGTGAGTTGGAGATCGAAGGAACCCAACTTACTGTTGACCTTAGGGTTATCGAGATGACGTTCGATGTCATATTCGGGATGGATTGGTTGGCGGCACATAAAGTCGTCATTGATTGCGAGCGTAAGAGGGTTACAGCTTACACTTCAGACAAGATTTGTTTCAAGTTTCAGGGGGAGAAACATAATGCCTTACCCTATGCCGTATATAACTCCCGATAGCACAGGCAATTGATAGGTTGGATTGCTAGCCTTACACTGGAGGATGAGGAGATACAGGAATTGGGTCTGCCCCGAGTCGTATGTGACTATGCGGATGTCTTCCTGGATGAGTTACCAGGGTTACCACCTCATCGGGAGGTAAATTTCACTATAGAGTTACAGCCCAGTGTATCCCCTATTTCTATGACACTNGTCCTACCAATCAATCACGTTTTTTATCGTCTAAAAAATTTAAACTCTTGACATCAACAAAATAAATCTTTTACAAGATAAAAATATTATTAAATCAAAGATTCATTGATGGAAGCAAAAAAAAAATTGATATTTAGCGTTGTGATGTGAAGAAAAGTTGATACAAAGGGTTGTAAATTGTAATGCATCGTCTCNAGCGTTGTGATGTGAAGAAAAGTTGATACAAAGGGTTGTAAATTGTAATGCATCGTCTCCCAAAAGGCATTCTAAATATGTACAAACAGGGTAACCCCAATTGTACTGTAACTCTCAATTAGAAAAACCACCCAAAGGACATATTTGACATTTACCAAAACTTTAAAAACAGCGCACGATTTAGCGAAGATATTTAACCCCAGGCTACCAATAGCATTAACCGTCAATAAAGTTAAAAGAGTCGTAAACATTAGAAAGTCTAATGTTCGTACAATACCGCTGTCCCTAGCCTCTTACATTCGTCTTCACTTGTTCTGCAGCTTTGTCCAGTGTGGTCCCAACTTACCTACCGGTTTTCTACCTAGCATGAAATTTTATTACCGTATAGTAATAATTTAATGGTTAAGTCTGATCTATTACAAATAAAATTTCTTAAGTTTAACTAACATTTCTTATATTCGTAAGAGTAGCCTCTTTCGTCATGTGTCAGCGTAGTGGTCTAATTTGGCTCCAATCTTTGGCGTCAAGTTTGAGTTCACAAACCTGATTACCCACCCTGTAGCCAAAAGTAAAATATTATTGCTCAATTATAAATATAAATAGTAGACCACCTAACTTTTCAGGCTAAGAAGTCCTATTTATAAATCACGTAATCTTGGATTGCCCAAGTTATTCTTAGGTCCACTTTATGAGGTCTTTATTATTTCATAAATATCTTAATTTCAGTAAGAATAATTTGTCTTTAATTAAATGAAAAAGAAAATTAATCGAGATACGTGTAAGTTACCTATGATATTTTTTACCATTTGAACCAAAAAAGAAAGAGAGAGTGACAGAATGCTCGAGTTATCAAACCAATAATATATCAAATTTTCCTCGATAAGTTATCAGTATTATGATTTTCAGCAATTTTGATCCTCATATANAAAATAATGTTTTTAATTAAATGAAAAAAAAAATTAATCGAAATACGTGTAAGTTACCTATGATATTTTTTACCATTGAACCAAAAAAGAAAGAGAGAGTGACAGAATGCTCGAGTTATCAAACCAATAATATATCACATTTTCCTCGATAAGTTATCAGTATTATGATTTTCAGCAATTTTGATCCTCATATAATTAGAAAAAAGGAGAAGCAAATTAAGAGAGAGAGCGACATTTTTGGGACTCTTTTGTTTTTTTTTTCAACAGATTTTGTTGGGACTTGAATTATACCTTTTATTCACAGGCGTACGTCAATTTATCTACGCAATTGTTTGTCTTTCTCATTCAACTATTGCACCGGACCTGTTTGTTTATCAGCTTTTGGGGTTTGGAAGGAGATTAAGAAAAATAACTCGATTGACTCATAATTTTGTGTTTAGTTAATATTTTTAAATTTATAATTCATATTTTGATTTGTAAGTGATCCGGTATATTAAACTCATAAATACATGGGGTTTGGCAAATTTAGGGAGTGGTTTTTATATATTCGAGCCTCGGTTAACTACACTAAATAATCCTTATATTTTTAATAAAATATTTTATTTATCAAATTACATCTTAACCCCTAATTACTCTTCTCTCTAATTAAACAAACATGAATATAAATTGGATTGATCGATAGATAGATAATATAGTCATTTATAAAATAAATATGTATTAATAATTGTGATAAATTTGTTAATCACACATGTGTAAATGTTATTTATCAAATACGGATATATATATAATTTATATATGAATGTTATGTCCCTAAAAGTGGGGTTGAATTTAAAAAAAATTAATAAAACCAATCAAATCCCTGCACCAAAACCACTCAAACATGCTTTTCCTCTCCTTCTCGAATCAAAAGAATATGCCAAAGTCATGTGCCAATGTCCTTTGAACACGTGTTCCCCAGAGAGAGAGAGAGAGAGAGAGAGAGTAGTAGGTGGGAGTAGGAAGGGAGGAGCAGCCCACGGAGTTGAGAGTGGTTGGTGGGTGACTTGAACCGCTATGTAATTATTGTTGTGAGAAAGACCTAAGACTGGGGGGAACTTTTGTCAAATGAAACACATGTAAATTACATTGCAATCTGATCATACTTTCTTTTCTTTTTCTTTTGAAATTTGCTCTTCCTCACTTTTGAGTTTAGGAATAATCTTATATGCACAATACGTGGCTTGGCTTGGTTCACTTGATCACTTCTTATATCTCATCATCTCTGACTAATTTCTTCCCATTTGGTTGTGGGTCCCTTATAATAATTTCCTTATTTTGGAAATATGGGTTATCATCATGAATGAGAGAGAGGACACCTACCAAAAGCATAGCCCATATCATCCCCTTGTGTACCAACTCTTTATCTCGTGACAAAATATTCAAAATATAACAATAATACTATATTAGTATTAATGATTTCTTATCACTAATTAATAATAAAATTTTAAATGGACATAGTAAATTTTATTTGGGTAAATATTGACTTACATGAAAGAATAATGGATGGTTATCTGGTTACATAAATAGATAGTTATTGACTTGTATGGAGTTCACTTCTTTACTTGTCTGTATATTATTAATTGGTGATATTATGTGACAATGCTGACGTGATATCACTGTTGTAATAAATATTTTTTCTTACCTAAGAGTACTCCCTCGAATTTGCGTTTGGTATTAAGTTAATCCTCATATGTTAATATCTCTCTATATTCAATCAAATGAGAGATTATATAATGGATTTGGTGGACTTGGATTCGAGGAATCAAAATATCAATTTGTATTTATAATTAGTCAGATTCAAATACGGATTTAAAACAATTTCAAATGATAATCCAATCTTTTAACAGGAGATTTAAAATATTACAAGTAGTTTGAGGAGTTTAATTTTATATTCAATCTAGAGCTTAAAAAGGAAACAACTCATTGGATTAGCAACACCAACAACTGTATTTCCGGTGAGTTAGGCCAACTCCCCTGTTGATGAATTAGATCCTCTCTTGTTAACCAATGGTGCTTTCTTGTTTTGGCACTTAAATATCTCTATTGCTCAACTTAATACAATTTCGATTTCTCGACACCAAAATGTTTTTATTTGAAGATGTACTAAAGAACTGGTTTCAAAAGATATTGAAGGGTGATTGGTGCACGGGAGGGAGGATTATGATAATATAAGGGGATAGTTATATCGAAGGTGAATCCGATGAAAAGGTCTCTTGAGTTCTCATTGTAAGGGATGAAACCCTCCACTCAGGATTTCGGCTTGACCTCCGCGCGTTCGGGAGTAGCCTTTACCCCTCTTCCTGAGCCGGAGCCCTGGCCTAGCCTAATGTGGGGAGGGCGCACCGTATCCCACATCGGAAGAGAGTCGTCTTCCCCCCTCGCATATAAGCCCTTGCACTCAAAGGAGGAGGTACCCACTAGGCACCTATGTAAGGGATGAAACCCTCCACTCAGGATTTCGGCTTGACCTCCGCGCGTTCGGGAGTAGCCTTTACCCCTCTTCCTGAGCCGGAGCCCTGGCCTAGCCTAATGTGGGGAGGGCGCACCGTATCCCACATCGGAAGAGAGTCGTCTTCCCCCCTCGCATATAAGCCCTTGCACTCAAAAGAGGAGGTACCCACTAGCTACCTGATCAGGTGCCTTTTCTTTTTTGTATTGGAACGGCGTGAATTTTTCAGGCACATCCTTTTCTTTTTTTTTTTGCAGGGATTTTTTTTTTTTAGGCACATCCCTTGTCCCTTATCTTTTCAGTCGAATTTGATGATGTCAGTGGGCGAAAGAATAACTCGTTCTTCCCAGGGCTAGAACTCAGCAACACTTGGCATTCGCATCTTTTTTCCTCGACGTGCCTCTTTTCCATTGGCTTATTAGATCACATCTCGTCAATTAGCATGAAAATTTAGCGACCATTAATCAACAACTTGGAGAGAATTGCATTGTTAGAGTTATTAATTTGGCTGAACTTAAGCATGTTTAGATTTGGGTTGTTGTGGCTAGCTAAACTATACTATCAAACTTAAATTTGTGTTCAAGTTTGGCTTAGCAAAAGGCTTCAAGCACTCAAGTGGAATTTAAACGTATATTGGTGTTCAAGTTTGGCTTAACAAAAATTTTCGAGCACTCGAGTGGAATTCGAACCGTAATTGAGTTTAATTTTCCAACAAAAAAAATTCAATAAGAAAAAACTCTAAAGCTATAATAACTCTAGCTTCGAACTAAAAACAAGGCTTGAGTAGTTAGGATCTTTTAATTAAGTAAATATCTATATAACAAAGTACAATATAAAAATTATTTTTTATTTTTTGCAGTTCAAATCGTTTTAAATTTTATTTTAAATTTAATTCGACAACTAATATTAACTCTTTAAATTTAATAGAAAAAATAGGTTTTATAATAGTATGTTTAGAGTTACTTTTCAAAAGTACTTCTAGAACTTATGACTTCTTATAAACACTTAAAAAAAATAGTGTTTGGAACAATTTATTTTAATTACTTTCAAATAAGTCAAAAGTAGTTTTATCACTTAAATAAATAAGTAAGTAAAAATAAAAAAATAATAATAACTTTTACTTCTCTACAAAATATTTCACTACAATTGTCGTCGCTGCCACTCCACCACCACCCCCACCGCCACTATCATTGCCATTTCTACCACAACCATAATTACCATCGTCGTCACCCACTGCTGATTGTTATCACCGTCATCATTTATTATCATCATTATCTCATTCTTATATTTATTACCATTATTACCATCATCCTACCACAACCGTCGTACATCGCCACCACCCACCATCATTATTGTTGCCTATCACCATCCACTACCACAACTCATCACCACTACCACTCAATGTCAATCACCCCCATCACAACTACAACAACCCATTATTGCTATTACCCACCACCACCATTCGCCACAAAGCATTCGTCGTCGCCCACCAATACCTTTGTCACCGCCCACCACTGTTACAATTATCGTCGTCATTCCGCCACCACCATTGTCAACCACACCCACACCCCAACACTATTATCGCTGTCACCCATGATTGCCACGATCACTATCATTACCCAAAATTCATCACCACCATCATCGTTACCACCCACCACCACCACCACAATCGCTGCCGTCCACCACAATCATGATCGTCTCTCATCACCCCTGTTGTCGTCCACCACCACTTTTATCACTCACCCCCACTACGGTCGATGTTTAAATTCTTTTCTCACTATTCTATATATGTGTGATTTGATTTAGAATGTGTATATAAAATATTTATTATAGACAATTTTTTTTTATTACTCCGAACTTTCACGTAGGTACAATAATTAGTCTTGAATATTAGATCAATTATTCCAGTCCAAACTTTTCAGTAAACATGTGATCAATTAGTAGTTAATTAGATTATTTTTTTTCAAACTTATGAGTTGTGCTTTTAATGTCTCCACCCTGCATAATGATGTTCAATAGTACGCTTTTTTCGTGATGTTTTGTTTTATTTTTCACTACTTGACAATAAATGACAGAAAAATATAGAAAAATAAAAAATACCATATCTTATAGGGTCCCACCCCCACATTGTTATGTGGCAATATCAAAATTTTGGTGGCTAACTTATTTATTTACTAGTCATAACTCTTGCCTAAAGACACAATAAAATATAAAATTCGAGCGTCCAAAAAATCGATCCCACTATATTAATTTTTTTAAAACTATATTAACTATAAATTAATCAAATATTAAATAATTAAATATATGATATAAATGAATTCTGTAATATTTTTAAGGAGAAAATATATAAATGATTAAATATGTGATATAAATGAGTGATGTGATTTGACGTTTGAATATGACAAATGGATGATGGGTGAGGTACNTATAATATTTTTAGGGAGGAAATATATAAATGATTAAATATGTAATATAAATGAGTGATGTGATTTGACGTTTGAATATGACAAAGGGATGATGGGTGAAGTACGTGATTTGTGATGGTTTTGAGGGAAAAAATATAACTAAAATAAAATTTAAACACACTCCTGTTTTATTATATAAATTTATTGTGGCTAAGCATACCCACGTAAGAAAAAGCGGTGATATGATCTTCCATAAGTTTTGAAAATTGCTTTTTGTCCCTGTAATTTTTCTAAAAATTTTAAAACATTATTTAAGCTGTTCTTACTCGAGAGTAATAATCTTTTTCATATAAATCTTCCCAAACTAAGGTTTAGAAAGAATTGGGAACTTGAGAATTGTTGGGGGTTGTGGATCCAACATGTGTGATTTTTCTTTTATTTTTTTAAATAATAAGGATGTGTTGATTAAAAAAAATATCATATTCATTTATCGAATTAATGTAAATAGTAGAATTAGTGGATCCCGTTAAAACAAATTAATGGGACCAACGAATTCAACCATGCAATTTGATTTTATTAATACATTTAATAAACTGTCTTGGTAAGCATGACAACATCTTTTTTAGATTATCAAAATTTTAAGAATTGTAAGTAAAATTTGTTTGTAGGAATTATTAAAGAGTTGTCCACTTCAAAGTAAGCTAAAATCTATCACTATATAAAAGGTTGGTAATCTCGTGGGAAATCAAATTTGTACTATGTATACATTATTTCGTGACAAAGTTAGTTCAATAAATACCAAATCTATTTATATTCGCGATAATCAAACTCGTATATTTTTAAATTCAAGTTAACATAAATCTTATTCAGGTCTCACCTAAAAAGGAAAAATTCTTATCCGGAGAGTTTTATATTTCATCCGTTCTTAAATATTTGTCGTTTTACATAATTTTTTTGTTCCATAATATCTGTCGTTTTATAAAAATAAAATATAATTAATATTTTTTCTTCCAAATTTACCTTTATCTCTGTTTTCCAATAAGTGCTTAAAAAATGAAGTGTAAACTAAATGACTTTCATTTTCCTTTCTTTTCTAATACGTATTTGAGTAAAAATATTTTAGTCTTGTGTAATTATTTTTTACTCATATTAGAGTTATTTAATGACTTCTTTAATCTCTATACAAAAACTTTAAACGATATATATTTAAAAATAAAAAGAGTATCAATTTCGTGTCTATCGGATTTAGGTCCTTCTTAAAAATTACCGACATTAATTGTACACCAAAGTAGCAACTAAAAGAAAGCAGGGGGGGTGTTTATAGAGTGTCGGCTCAGCCATCTATGATGCCATCTCTAAGATAATTTTTATTCGAATCTGTCTGGCAATTAGAGTAGGTAAAGGACCAAATTATATTGACTTATTTCCAATTTTATTCAACAAATTACCAATAATACCCTTCAACTACCACCACGAGCCTTACCAGACACCATGTGCCTCCACCACGGCACGCCATCAACACCCCAACCCTATACCAAAACCTTCCCTATAAAAGCTCCTTTCCGAGACTTCTCTGCTCTCTTCAGGTACCACCCATTCCCACAAATAAGGGGTACCTTCTTTCCCTCTCCAAATCACACACACAGTGTCCAAGAACACAGACCCTTTTACCCACAAATCTATGGCTCTCACAAGCACCAGTACTCTTCTCCCCAACAAATCGATTGGTGAAACCCAATCTCTCCTACCTTCGTCCAAATCCCACCAATTTTCTCTCTCCACCAACCTTACCAAACCCACCAGATCAATCCAACCCATCTCGGCCGTCCATTCCTCTGAGCAGTCCAAAAACCCCATTGTCTCTGATAAGCCTCCAAAACCAACCACATCGGCTAAAGCAGCCACCTCAACGGCAACAACAACGGTGACAAACCCAGAAAGGGTCTCCAAGAAATGGACCGTGGACAGCTGGAAAACCAAGAAGGCTCTTCAACTTCCGGAGTACCCAGATCAAGAAGAGCTCGAATCTGTGCTCCGGACTTTGGATTCTTTTCCTCCGATTGTGTTCGCTGGGGAGGCCAGGCATCTGGAGGAACGCCTTGCTGAGGCTGCAATGGGCAATGCGTTTTTGTTACAAGGTGGTGACTGTGCGGAGAGTTTCAAGGAGTTCAATGCTAATAATATTCGTGACACTTTCAGGATTCTCCTCCAAATGGGGGCTGTTTTGATGTTTGGTGGCCAAATGCCCGTCGTCAAGGTCACATGTTTTGCCTCTCTCTCTCTCTCTCTCTCTCTCTCTCACTTGATATTGTGTTTGTGGTGAAATCGAATTGAATTTAAAATAAGGGTGTTGGTCATATAGGTGGGTAGAATGGCGGGTCAGTTTGCAAAGCCGAGATCAGACCCGTTTGAGGAGAAGGATGGTGTGAAGCTACCGAGTTACAGAGGGGATAATGTTAATGGAGATGCTTTTAATGCGAAGTCGAGGATTCCAGACCCTCAGCGGCTGATCAGGGCCTATTGCCAATCAGCTGCTACTCTGAATCTCTTGAGGGCTTTTGCCACCGGAGGATATGCTGCTATGCAGAGGGTGACTCAGTGGAATATGGATTTCACAGAGCACAGTGAGCAGGGTGATAGGTTTGTTCATTTCAACCTCAGTTTGATTTTTACGGTATTTGTTCATTCTTATTTGGCTTGGGCAAATTTTCTTGAAACTAACTTCATAGCACCTTATATAACAAAAACATACTAATTTTCTGTCGCTCTCACTAATTTGTTTTTTACAGTTTTATGGTTTGGTGTAAAGCTCTAAATACAGCACATGATGAAATTTAATCCTTAACTTGATCACCGTACATTTAATTGGTGAATCTATTTCTAGAAATTACAAAAATTGAACTTTTACTTTTTTTTTTAAATCAGTGATTTGTTTTCTGGAAAACAAATCATGGGCTTCAATTAGTAGGATCGGTGAGTTAGGTTTATATATACTGGATTCTTATTGGTTCCATATGTGAATTGTGGTGGCATTGTTCTTGTCGTGGCATGGCAGATACCGGGAACTAGCTCACCGCGTGGATGAGGCCCTTGGATTCATGGCTGCTGCTGGACTTACTATGGATCATCCTATCATGACAACCACTGAGTTTTGGACGTCTCATGAGTGCTTGCTTTTACCTTATGAGGCAGCACTTACTAGAATGGATTCAACATCTGGCCTCTACTATGACTGCTCTGCACATTTTCTTTGGGCTGGGGAGCGAACCCGGCAATTGGATGGCGCTCATGTTGAATTCTTGAGAGGAATTGCTAACCCACTAGGCATTAAGGTAACTGATGTTGTATAATTTAGATATTTTATAATATTTTGTAGGCGTTGTGTTTGTATTTGAATCCATGTGGCTGTTTAGGTGATTTGATTTACAAATGCCCAGTGAGATTAGGCAGCTGATGAAAATTGTTCTTATGCCACAGGTGAGTGATAAGATGGATCCAAGTGAGCTAGTCAAGCTCATCGAGATTTTGAATCCTCAGAACAAGCCAGGAAGGATTACAATAATCACGAGAATGGGAGCAGAGAACATGAGGGTGAAGCTTCCCCATCTGATCAGGGCAGTGCGAAGGGCTGGGCAAATTGTCACTTGGGTCAGTGATCCTATGCATGGAAACACTATCAAAGCTCCCTGTGGTCTCAAAACTCGCCCCTTTGATGCAATTAGGGTAAGATGTTTATCATCCTGCTTATATTTGTTGTTTTGCCTAGTGACATTCATAGTGAAGTCATGCAAAAGACAACTTCAGGCAGAAACCAGAATTTGGAAATTTGTTTTGTGTCATTACTGTATAAGATTTTGTACATAGGAAAATAAACTAACTGCACAAGTATGATAAAAATAATCTGTATACTAATCTGACAATGTGCACAGTGCCAAGCAAAGCTTTTGTGTTCTAAATCTATTGCTCTGGTGTTTGCCATGTACTATCTATTTAGTTTGATTTTTTGCAATATGTTTCTGCTCAAAACTCATGGACAAACATATTTTGTGCCATTATAGGCTATTGAAAGTTGGGTAATTGGGCCGTAGTCTGGTCTGGAAATCTCTTCACTGGTCAATGATTGCTTCCATAAAATACTTAGTAACATTACCGTACTGGAATGTAACTTTCGGCAACATATAGAAAATGATTGTCCGCTGTAGATCTTTGTTTGGTTATATGTATTCTTTGAGCGCGAAAATTATATTATAAAGTGAAATAATAACAAGAAAAAATTATGTGTCACATTTTGATCGGAAAAAAAAATAGGTATCATACCAAAACATAACTTTTCAGTAACTTAGTCGGATAATAGAATATGTATTCATGACCATGTACATGATTTTGGAAAAGTGTCCATTCTGTTGGAATAAGTTAATCATTCAAAAACCGAGTGATTGAGACTTGACTTTTTCTTGAAGTGGGTCTACTGGCCCAACCACCTTGAATAATTGGACTTCTATCAATTACTCGGAAGCTAATTTTCATTTCCTAGCAAGACTTGGGACAAGAATGTGAAAAGATGTAGTAAGTAGGTAGGGAAATGCAAAACGTGGAAGAGGGGTTTAGGTGGAACAGTCAAATGAGATTCCTTGAACTTGTACGCAGTGATGTAAGTGAGAAATTTCTCTAGTGTATAAGCTGGTTGCGTGTCCTTATCAGTGAGTTCGCTTTGACTCTGGAACTCATTTTGGTAGTTGGAGGCGTTGTTATTATTTTATTTTATTGTAAGTTTGAAAATAACTGAGAATTTGGAGCTTGTAATGGGTTAGGCCTGGGGATGCTGATGTTAAATATTGAATTTAATTTTAAATTCTATCCGAGTTTCATGGAAAAAGGTCTCTATCTTCATCAAATTATAACAAGTGGTAAATCACCTTATAATAATTTTATATGTTGTCTTGACAGGCTGAAGTCAGAGCATTCTTTGATGTCCATGAGCAAGAAGGAAGCCACCCAGGAGGAGTTCATCTAGAGATGACAGGCCAAAACGTAACCGAGTGCATTGGTGGATCACGGACCGTGACATTTGATGACCTCAGCTCACGATACCACACACACTGTGACCCTAGGCTGAATGCTTCTCAATCTCTTGAGCTTGCGTTCATCATTGCTGAGCGCCTAAGAAAGAGGAGGATTGGATCCCAGCAGGCATTGGCGTAATAAAAGCTTGGAATGGCATATCAAGGTCCTCTGATGAGTTTCTTCTTTTTTATTTTAATATTGTCTGTAATGTTTTATTTAATTTTGGATCTTATTAGTTTAAGACTACGTGATGTGTTCTATGTGTATACTGGAACTCTGGAAGAGAATGATGGTTTGAGACTTTGATAAGTGGGAATAAAGCATTGTGTGCTTATTAGGTCTGTGTATTTATACTTGGTGTTTTGGTTGCTGAGGAAGTATTTATCTTTTGGTACATAGTCTGGTGGAGTTTGTAGTCACTTCATATTTGGTTAGATGAAGACAAATACTGGTGTTTTTCTGAGACCCACTTGGTAGAACATGGATCAAGTATAAAGTAATGAGGTGTTCTTCCTAGGGGTGTAACTTGGGTTGGGCAACTCAAATTTAACCTGAAAAAATTAAGGCTTAGGCTAAGTTTTTTAATACTTAAATTGAATTTGGGTCACAAAATTTCAACCCAATTTTAATTTGGGCGGTCCTCAAGTTGAGTTATCAGGTTATGGGTTGAACCTGAATATTAAAATCGGGCCAACCCGATTTAATAATCAGGTTCAACCTGAATTAATATTATATAAATACAATTTTATAATTTATACTAGAGTTAATCTAAACTCAGTCTGCGCCTAGTGAGCTCACATCGCCTCCACCTCTCTTCGCCATCTCTTGCTCATCACTCTCACTTTGGTCGCATCTCACTTAGATTGCCTCCACGTATGATCTATATGCTCTCTCTCCCTATCCCCCTCCTTTTCCGTCTTTAGATAATGAAAAATCATTTTAGACATGCCTCTCTGTCTTCAGATCTCATATGTCCCTCTTTCTCTGGTGTATGTCTTTTTTTCCCTCGCATCGGTCCTTTCTCAACTGGATATAATAGGAGTTATAGGTGTTGTTGAAGACATGGTTGAATAGAAGTGTGCATTTCTGTATAAATTAGAACTTTAAAACTAAGATTTCATTACTATGTATCTTGTTGATAGCTGCACAGTAAATGAAGTTGGTGTTTATTGCAGATTCAAAACTAGTGGAAAAATCTAGTATCCTGGTCAACCCGAAATCATTAATCCAAATCTAATCTGAACCCGTCCGAATTAAACTCGGACAATGCTTGGGTTGAGTCTATCAACCCAAGGTAGGGTTAGGGTTAAGGTTGAAGAGTATATACCTAGGATATATGTTTGATTTTTATATAATTGTATACGAAAGCACCTTTTGGGTCATTTTCAAATGCATTCTGGAACCTGCATATACTTGAGTTTGGTCTCAGCATATTCCTTCTGTCCAGTTTCTCTTACGTTGCCCATCATATTAATCGTAGTCATGTCAGGTTATTTTTTTTTTTTTTTTTTTTTGGTTGTTGCTAAAAAGTGTCTAAACTTGTGTTAAACTATTTCTTCGAACTCTAAGTCGATCATCATAAATCGAGCTAATTTATGAACGTGTCTCAAAAAAAAAAAGAGTGATTGATCTTTGAAAGGTGTAAAAAATAATAAATTTGAGACCTTTTACTTTTAAGAGGACAGATTTAACCACCCTTAAGGGTTTTATAGTTAATGCCAATGTATATGGTCATTTTCATGTTCATGTCATATTAATTTTATGCTGTGTGCATTTTAGTGGGTGTAAAATTAGCACTCCCATCTTTTTCACCTATAGGCCAGAGCTCGACGTGTAGTTGAATTAGTGAAACATGGAATTGCTAAATCAGATCCAAAATGTATAGAGCATGTAAAGCTTGCGACAAAATTAAGCCACCAAGAGCATGCATCACAGTCGAATGCTTGTCACGGGTCCATTTTAACTTTGATAGAAGTGGATCACTGCGCTCCTTGATCCTGAGGTTGCTCGCGATGACATTCCTGGATTTAGAAAGTCATAGAGCTATGTGCTTCCGCATAAAGAAACTATACATATGGGTGGTGTTTGGATCACCATGGAAGGATTGGATTGGATTAGATTTGAATTTGAATCCAATGCAAAGTAGTCTGAATTAGAGGATTATAAAGTTCGGATTCAAATCCTATCCCATCTTTGGATAGGTTTCATTTGGTTTGGTTTGTGAGCCCTAGTCACGTGTGAAAATAAAACATACTAAAATGACCATTTCACCCTTGTGTAAAAAAATATTATGCAATCTTATACCATGTTTTGGAATAGAATGAAAAAAAGTCAAATTCATTAATATTGTCTTATTTACGAAAAAAATATGAATCAATAAATTACGCATTTTTACAAAATATTACAATAAATATTTTGTTCATTTATTTAATTTAATTTGTACAATACATTTTTAATCACANCACTTTCATTTAAAGTTGACTTAGACCGAATATTTTCACACTTACTCTTAAATCATGTGCTTGCACGCTACATTTTGTCAATTGAGAGACAATTTCTAACAGTACTAATTTAGTTTAAAAGTATAAGGAAGTTATGTGCTAATTTATGAACATTGGGGTAAAGTGCAAAAAAAATCGAGCCACTAGGGTAGAAAGTGAATTTTAATTTGGTTAATTGCTCATCTTCTCCGGCTGTTTCGGCTCCATAACTTCAACAGAGAGAAAGAGTGATACAGAGAGAGAGAAGCTTCTGGAAGTGCCCAAGATCGATGCTTCCATGGAAAAGTCAGAACCCATGCATATATCTGATGCGAAAAATTAGAGCCTATGTGAAACGCCAAATATCGATCAAATGAAGAAAGGAGAAGAAGATACAGACAGATCTATACACGGAGGTAAGTATTTAATGTAGAAGATATTTTTGATTTTTCATATGTAATCTTACTTCACAATTTTAAATCACATACAGAAAAGATTGTTCAACGGCCTGCAAAAGGGATTATACCCTTCAAAAGATACAACAGAGGAAATGAAAAGCAACGAAAATTACATCCCAAAAACTTACACAAACCAAGATAAGTGAATCCATTCACAATTTAATCCAATTTCCCCTGTAATCCCCCAAATTCTTTGATCCAAACACCAACATGATATTCCTCGACAGTTCAGGTGTCACGGGATAACTCACTTTTTTTAATTTTTTCTTACAACAGAGGTTACCCCTGATAGCGTTGTTTTAACAACCAGTCACTCAAACACGAACAACGGACACACACACATAAAGTCAACCCACACATTTATGTGGAGAACAGTCTCCAACCTTGTATAGAATGGTCACACAAGTACCAGGAATCTCAGACTGGCCAAGGATTCTTTGCCTATACATTATCCTGACATCTGCTATTTATACACAGAATCTGACGGTTGTCACCCCCAACAACCTATAGTTTACTAGCCCACCACCCAATCGATTACAGAAATCTATTGTCAATCTATCCAATTTATCAAATTTATTTATCAATTTATTGTCGTTTTTAACTTATTTATCAAATTATAATTATTTTAAAAGCGGATTTAAAAAATCCGACTTCATTTAAAAAACGGATTTAACAAATCCAACTTTATAGGGAAAGTGAACATACCAAATTTGACTTCATTTAAAAAGCAGACATACTAAATCCGTTTTTTAATATTTCATCTAATTTTCTTACTGGGATACCACCCGAAATTCTTGACTTTATATATTTTTTACCTAAAAAATAAATCATTCATTTTTATCATATATTTAATTATTTAATATATGATTAATTTGTAATTAATATATTTTAAAAAAATTTAATATAATGGAATCGATTTTTTAGATGCTCGAATTTTATATTTTATCGTGCTCAATTGCCTCCCATGATCAGGACATGCATAATAACCCATCTCAACCACATGGTCTCATGTATTGAACAGACATGTGCTCACAAATCAACAGCCAATTCTTGCCCACAAACTATCAACCATGTTAAGTCAATTCTATACCATGCATTTCGAAGCCGTACATTATTATTTTAATTGAATCCACCACGTGTTGCCATCTTCATCATTACTTTAATTGAGCCCACCATGTGCTGCCATCCTCAGACATGTGGTCTTTCGCAACTATGGATTCCCATAATTTGTCTGGTTTCGCCATCTATCTTGCATTCTCTTGCGCACCTTGCCCTACCCGTGCGAGCATCCTACATGCCTTGCTTGGGCATGCCAAGGCTGGGGGCATAAAGGTTGCCTAGAGCAATTTCCAAAGGGATATGAACGCAATGAGAGTCTGGGACATAACACCAGGACTTTTGTGCATCACTTTGCTTCAAACTCATGGAGTGCCTTGGTACAAGTTGCCACCAAGACACGTTCCTTCTCTGGCTAAATCAATTAGGGTGTAACACTAGACAACAATGACGGATCAGAGCAGCAACACACCGATTTGACTGTTGACCGGTGATGCAGGTGTCTAAAGCTTTGATAACTGATGTGTTATGATCCTTGTATTCAGGATCATTAGAGATGCTACACATCATTTCGTAGGTGGGTTAGTGTTAAAAACACAGGACCTGATGTCTGAGCTCGGGGATGGTCCGAAAGGATTTGAAGTTCAAAGCCAACTAGAAACTACCTAAACAACCATACTACTTCAAAAGAGCGCTGGGTCTACAATTTGAAGTTAGGATTCAAGCAGAAAAGCATGAAGGAGACATTATAGACCAAAAAAACAGAAAAAGAAGTGAAAAATTAAACTACCTTGAAGAATTCCCATCCCTTAAGATCATCAGGAATATAAAAAAGGTCAGTATGAATAGCACAATGAACCTTAAAAGTCAAGAGAGACACTAGATAAGGCAGTCATTACCACAAACATGAAACCGGAAAAACATCTTCTAAAAAAATTTGGAGTTTTCTCTGGGCATGGAACAAAGCCGCACCAGATGCCTCAAATGTTGTAAACAAGTCCTGGATCTTTTCATTTGAGTGTTTCAAGATTATGGTTTCAAGCAGCAACAGATGGTTTGGAAGCAGCAGAAAGCCTGGACCTTTTCTTGGCTAAGCTCTCACTACGTCTCTCTCTCTGCTCCTTCAATCTGGTAGCAAGGAGCTTCTGGTACTCAGCTGCCTCAGACTTGGCCTTTGCAATTCTTTTCTTCTTGTCTGCAATTCTGGCTCGTTTCCTCTGCAAAGTCAACGGAGTGACCAATCTCTGTATCTTGGGAGCTTTACTGACCTTCTTCTCTGTCAACAACACAAGCACCAGCCATCCAATTAAATGTTGTCCTTGATCATAAAATTTACAAAACTACAGATACACCCTTGATCTACCATTATACCAGCCCCATAAATAAGAGCAAAGACGAAATACCACGATAATTGTAGTTCTTCTAAACCAGGCAAAAGCAGACCAACTTACTGCCTTGCATCCACAGTCCACTGGGACAAAAAACATTTATACAGGTATAAAACTGAATAACCCACCAGATTTTGTAGTGAATGATCGACGGTACGTGTTGACATACTTTCGAACATCATCCTCCTTGGAGAGGTTGAAGAGTTTACGAATTTTGGATGCCCTCTTTGGACCTCTCATTCTTGGTTTCTCCGTGTCAGTTAGCCCAGGAAGATCATTCTCGCCCTTCTTCACAATAACCAAGTTCAGAACAGAAAGGTCTGGGCTGACAATGCACCCCCGCACAGACTTCCTCCTCCGTTCTCCATTGCGCCTACCATATCCACGGAAACATGGTGTCCCTGTCAAACCAAAATAAGGTAGTTGAAAAACAGAATCTCATGAGAAAGCGCACACAAAAAAAAGAAGCTCTAAGACCATGTCTTTACAATTAATTAGGAAAGAGGGTGGTGGGTTTGGTGTCCACCCATAAAATGGTCATCATACCATAAGATGTATATAATAACCACCTATAACTCCTTTTTTCATATTAACCTTAATATCTTTCCAAATGACCACCTTATAACCACCGATAATTTTCTTTTAACCACATTTAACTCCTAAATTTCCTATCTAACCATACATTACAATCTTGATTTATCAATTCCAATATCTTCTCACTTCTGTATCTTTCTCTTTCTGTCTATCTGCACACAGGTACTGTGTGTGCATGACCTCTAGTGAATCTAAAATGCCAAAGATAAACCACAACAGCTGGTAGGGTCCATTGTGGATATGATACAGAACACTTGAACAGGATAGTAGACAGACGACACAAACCTCTGTGGAGCAGGAGACGGACGCGGCCAGGAGTTAACACTCCCTGTTTCATGGGGAATCCTTGCTTGTCGCAGCCTCCCATGATTTTGAAAACATAGCCTTTAAATTCCTACAAAGCATAAAAAAGTCTCTGAATTAATATAGAACTCAAAGTGGAATTGATAGTTTTGGCACTAGAGAAGAGGAGGAAGGCATACCTCTCCAAGAGCATCTCCATTAACCTCCTGTGAGATCCTCTTGTCAAAAAATGCTCGGCTAGAGTCAATCAAGGTGGAAAAGGTAAGTAAACAATTAAAAACAACAAATATGGAAAAACTAATACACAAAATTGTCAAATTAAGCTGCAATGAGGGTTTATTGCTTGCCATCCAATACTTCATATGTGTGAATTTTACTAACAAGCTAACAGAATTGCATGTACCGGATGGCCATAATTTTTCCAAACCCATCATTGTGGTTTGAGTAAAAGTTGCATAAGCATATGTAAGGATGTTAGTTGAACAAATGCTCAAGGTTATAAGAGTAATAACAATGAGAAATCGAACACAGGTGTGACCACTTTCCTAGCGGTTTTGTAGGATATGAAGCAATCCATATCAAAAGAATCCTTGGCAGATCCCAACCAACTGTATAACATTCACACGAATTCGATCTGCTCCAATTGGCCAAGACACACCTTTGATTCAATTGCAAGGACCTTATATATTAAAGTTTCAACATCCTTGTGTCTTAATTGAAGTTTTCTAGAGGTTTTTGCTATTGGTACAGATTTATGAGCATTACTATTCAATTTTTCAGGTCGTGCGACCCAATGGGTTTTTATTGCACAAGTATGACTCCTTGGTTGTTCCTGCTTTCAAAAGCTAAACCAAATCGACTCTATGACTCAAAAGTGACCTTAGTCAACATTCATTAATACAGTTTGCAACCTGGGGAAACCACCAATGTCAGCCTTTCCCTGATTAAAAATGCCTCCACAAACCATTCACCCTCCTCAGACCCTAAAATGTACCACCATTAACATTCTTCTACCAAACAAAAATATCAACCCCAAAAATTCCCTCCATTAAAAGTTTCAACAAAATTAGAGTTCTAGCAAAATTTTCTGACCCATAAAACCCATTTCACTACAGTGTAAGCTGACATCAAGTTACATCATCCAAAAAATAAAGGAAAAATGCAACCGTAAACCCACATTTATGGTATCCATCTTAGGATATCTAGTTATGATCATTTCTCCTATTCATACCACAATTTAATGTCACTTTCCGTGATGACCCAATTCAAGACAATTGATTCTTTCTACCAGCCTTACACAAAAGACACTCACGATGTAGGCTTACTAAGGATGATCTAATGTGCCGGATAAAATTTTCTCAAAATTCCAATTCAGAAAGTTTCCTTTTACATCAAGGTCTACATAAGTGGAATTCTTAACTTCACATTCGAGAGAGTCAGAGACTGATTTTCAGCTTTAGTAATAACCACTCCACTAAATTACCAAACGATCACATTATAATCATCTTACCACTAAAAACCCATGGCAGATATAAAAGTTACACATTTTAACATAAGGATTTAGGCACCAGATACATTCCTAACAATGTGACAACTCCAGAAGCGATTATGAAAATTGTAAAGACAAAAGAGCTATTTGAATGCCCCTTAGGAGATTAAACTTCCACAATCTTATGAGAGGATAATGTTTAGGAGAAGATTGTTTCAGCAAACAAAGCCTCAGAAGATGCACACGGGAATTTCTTCCAGTAAAATTCAGTTGCAGAATAAAATTACATATCGCATATCACACCAAAACAACATATAGAAATATGTATCAATGAAGTACATTACAAAGATACATATGGAAGTATTAATAAGCATACAAACTTATAAAACCACGTGGGTGAATGGCGCTCAATTCATACATCTAAAACGCATTATAAGCTTTGAATTCAATTCACATCAGCTACAGAACTCCCCCCATTTCTACGACTTAAAACCCTAAAATTTTCCGGCCACGATTAAGAAAAAACTCACTATCTAATGAATTTGAGACTTACAGCTTCTGATCATCGTCGATTTCGAGCTTTTTCTGGCACCCCGTTGTGGGATTCGCAATGTTGAACTGCCACAAAAACAGATACGTATATACAGTAAGAAGGAGAGATAGAGAGAGAGATTATGAATAGAGGTCGAACCTTCATGTTGGACGGAGGTTTGGTTGCACCGCGAGGAGCAGACGCTACAGCGGCAAACTGTGTTGAGGAAGCTTTCTGCTTAGGGTTTCCTGCGGCACGGTATCANTAGTGGGATTCGCAATGTTGAACTACCACAAAAACAGATACGTATATACAGTAAGAAGGAGAGATAGAGAGAGAGATTATAAATAGAGGTCGAACCTTCATGTTGGACGGAGGTTTGGTTGCACCGCGAGGAGCAGACGCTACGGCGGCAAACTGTGTTGAGGAAGCTTTCTGCTTAGGGTTTCCTGCGGCACGGTATCACAAGTAGGATATTTAAATTAGATATGCTGAATAACACTTTATCCCATTAGATTTCTAAAACTTCTAATTTCTCCCTTCAAAGATTACAAATATGATATTAGACCCTTCTAATTTGTCCCTTTTTCCCTGACCAAAAAAAAAAAAAATAACTCTTATGGTCTATTTGGTTTGCATCTCTAAAAATAGTATTCAAAAATAATTTTTTAGAAGAGTTTTTAAAAAGTACTTTTTGATATTTTTGTATTACTAAATTGATTTGGTTATATGATTTTAAAAATAATTTTAAAGTACAAAAAATAGTAAAACCTGTTTGGACAGTGATCTATAAAACTAATTTTTAACTTATCACTTCTAATCCATAAAAAAAAAAATTATCACCATAAAAATTTTCTCTCTCCAGCTAGGCAGTAAGCCTTCTAGAGTCACACAACTCTCTCTCTCCTCTCTCTCTATTATCTTCTCATACAGCATCTCTCTCTCCGTTGTCTTTTCACACAGCACAAACATACATATACACACACCCACACATACAACAAACACGCACAAAGCCATCGCACACACATACATTGCATAATACACACACACACTCACAAATATATATATATGTGTGTGTGTGTGTGTATACATATTTGAACACAGATCTGTATACATACACAAATCTGTACAGATTTGTTGCAAAGAGAAAGAGAGAGGATACGGATTGCGTGATAGAGATAGAAGGCTACAGGACTCCAAAGTTGTGCCCTGTGATTTGTCGGAGCTGTGCCTATGATTCACCGAAAAATCTTGCAGGTTCAGTCGCACTTGTGATTTGTTTGACTCTTAGTCGTCAGAGTTCTCCGGTCGTCGGAGTGATATAGAAGACGTTTGTTGGTTTCACCGAGTGTAGAGAGAGAAAGCCAGGGGGATAGGAAGGCCAAACAAAAAAAAACATAATTTTGCTCCTAAGGAGATTCGAAGGGGAGGCCTCATTAAAAAATGAGATTGTTTCCTTTGTTTTCTATTTTTGGCTTAAAAACTCATAAAACATCTAAATGATGTTCTCTAGTTTTTGTTCTCAATTTGTTTTTTTTTTTTTTGAAAAATTGTTGTTCAAACATCATCTTACAAAATTTTGTATTTTGAAAACAAAAAACTGTTTTTAAAATAACAACTAAATACGCCCTTAATATTTTGAAATGAAAAGAATGTGTTCTTTTTCATTTTTTTCACAATTTATGCTGCAAAGTCAAAACTACACTTTTAATTTTTTGAAATGACGAGAATGTGCCTTTTTTTCTCTCGCGGTGTCATGCTCCAAAGTAAAATAAAATCGTTATAAAAAAACTTCAATTGGCTAAATTGGAATTCTTAGTTTAGTCTATACATCATTATATTTTAAAGAGTTAAAATATGCGTCATCTTTGAGAACTTTTTATTTGGAAAATGAGTCTTCTTGATATTGATTGTCCAGTGTTAAGGCTTAATGGTTATTAGCAAAAGGTGAAACACTAAAAAAAAAAAAAACCTAAACTTATAGTTGAACACAATCACTTACACCAATCAATAATATAAAATATGATTGATTTCAATAAATTTATTCGACGATCTCAAATAAACTTATCTAACGACCACTAATATCTCTCTCAAAAATTTAATATCTAATTACGTCTTGCATTTTGACACATTTTACCCCTAATTAATGTATGCAAAAAGCCTTAAAAGTGTTTTCAACATGTTGTTCTATCAAGAATATTGACTCCTTTGACTTTGTTCATCAATTCTTAATGATTTTTAATTCAAAATAATAATGATTGAATATATGCTGCTAACATATAAAAAAGATTTCCTCACCAAAAAATGAAGAAGATTATGTATTATGGGGTGAAATCACACATAAGTAATTTACAACTTACCAACAGAAAAATGCATGGGTTAGTAATACATGTAATGAGTGCATCCATTTCATATTAGAAGCCGTTTACTTTTTTTCTATCTGAGTTGAAATTTTCACAAATGTGATCTCAACAATCTCATTCTCGTGTGTAAAGCACATAGGTTTTAGTTCCCTAAGAGTTTGATTAACCACACTTAATATTGTTCTTCATTTGTCACCATATCCACACTTTGTTGAAAGCCTTCACGCGTAAAGGCCGCACTTAATTTGTTCTTATCAAAAGTTGTGTTCTCATGATTTTAATACCAAGAGTTTATCACTATTCTTATGAGTCATAATTAAGATGGGCATGTTATATTGCTTCTTTGAGAGTTTATTCAAGATCTATTAGCTCTGATACAACTTGTAAGGAGACAAAGTGCCTTGTGATGCACTTTAAGCTTATAGGAAGTGAGTCGTCTTAATATATTATAACACTTCCACTTCATTTTCTGAGATGTGGGATTCCCACGTATGTCAACCTAACACTCTCTCAGTCATGCGTGAACCACATCAAACTTAATTTCTTTCTGAATCTAATTCCCCATTATTTACTAGTACCGTGTCCTATTGTAGCGACCTAGTGTATGGTTATCAAGAATTGGCTCGGAAATAGGGGTGTATGTACAATGTCATCCTTTTGAAAAACCGAAATCACTGTACTGTCGTCATTTTGATCAAACCCCTGAGATTCTTAAGCCTATAAGAGAACGCTGGGATCGGTACAGGGGACGAAGGAGAGTTGGTTCGTGGCACTAGTATCTGATGCTGTGTGGGGTGTTGGATTTGGGTTAGAAGTGTGTCCGATGAAGAGAGAGGATGTCGAAACACAAGTTTAGTTTAGGCGACATAGGTTAGCGCATACCGGAGAGTTAAGGGTGCAAAAGTGTAATTTGAGGATGAAATTAGATGTCTAAGTTAGCAATACTGCCACTTCCGTAGAAGGAAAGGTTAACCTGCCATCTTGTGCTGGTGCAGCTGATTTTTCACAGTTCCGTATCTTGTGGCTTGCAGGATGTTCACTTGGAGGTTAATTCCTTGGAGCATTTGTTAGTTTATACTCCATCAGGCTATTTGATTAAACCTGAGCTTCTGCTATCAATTGAGGCAGAGCTAAATGAGAGTGATCTAGCAACTCAGTCTGGCTCATATGTACATTGGCAAGATGAGGAGTAAGGGTGAAAGTTGAACCTGTTCAATGGTGGGATGTGTGTAGAAGATCAGATTGTCTAGAGAGAGAGAAAGGAATGTTTTTCAGAGACTACTTTTGATGCTCAAGAAGCTGGAGAGAACAAAGTTTCTGGAGATAAATCTGATTCAGTAAAGCTCCCTGAGAGATCCCACTTGTATCTGTGACCTCCAAAAATTAAATAGAAAATTTTCTATGATGTGATTTAATATGCATGTATATATATATATATATATATATATTAAAATTAATTTTTTGTATTTGATGTTATTTACCAAAATGTCATTACATGGCTACCACTTCCAAGCAGCTTGCTGGCTGCGTTTTGAGGTCCTCTACCACATGCCGTCCACCCAGCTTCTTGGGGAGATGACAAACACATTTGCTGGTTGGCTGGATAGGATAGAATCAACAGAAAGTGAGAGAAATAGAAGAGAGAAATAGAAGAGAAAAATTAGAGAGAGAAAGTGGAAGCTTGAAGAACTCAATTTCTATAGGTTTGAATTTGGGCAACAAGGGGTATATATCTAGCCTAATTAGGTGTTAGCATTCTATTTCTGATGCTTAAAACTTGTTTTGATTACTATTTTAGCAAGAATTTCTATTTTGAAGTTTTAGGGTTTTCATGTGTATTGAAACGGGTTTGAAGTTTGGAATTGTTTTAACTTAATTTGGAGTTTGAGATTGGTTTATGGGGGTTGTAGATGAAGTTTAAGGGTGTTTGGGATGGTTGTCGTGGTCGATGGTGGTGGTTTGAAGAGGAGGAAGGTTTTGCTAGGGTTTCTCAATTTCGGAATAGGTGATACTTTTCAAATTTGCTTTAAAATTATTTCACATGTTATTTATGATCATTTGTCATGTTTTGAAATATATGATTTGGTGTTTTGATAATGGCTTCAAAACTAGACCCAAATTAGGGTTTTGAGTGCGGTTACACGCAACTGTTCGAATTGATTGTATGACTCATATTGAATGAAATGTCAGGATCCTTTTAAATGAAATATAAGTACACACAGATTGAATGGCAAAGAGTTTAGTTTCTAGGTTAAGGCTGTAGATAATTTCTCATTGAGTTCATAAATGTCTAGGCGATCCTGTTAGTCTTCGGACTTGGGTACCGAATTGATTTTACGTAGCGTATATTCCTTGGGGTGAAAATCCCCTAAAAAGTTTATTTGATTGATCTTGATGATCATATTGACTCTAAGTGGTTTGTTAGGATTATTGCTCACTAGTGTGGCACTATACATCATGTGTTTGAATTTTTTTTTACAATTTTATTTAACTGTTACTATTTTACATGAAATGACAATGTTTCTCATATATATGTATCAAGTGCTTGTTTCACTTTTGTCCAATCATATCAAGTTATGTATTTTTAAATTCGTTTGTCTGATATTAAACTACTCTACTGAGATGTTAATGCTCACCCTACTATATTTCTCATTTTCATATTATAGCTGATGGTTGAGGAGTCTGTAAAATTATAATCCGTTTGGACTCTTGAACAGTTTTTGTACAAGTGTTGTGAGCATATACATATAGGAAAAACAACTTTGGTTTAGATACTATACATGTATCTTAGGGTCTCTGGAATAAAATAAGATAGTTACATGATATGTATTATATTTATATATGTGATGAATACTTTAAATTGTTTAAATGGGTTAGTTCACTATGCTATACTATAATACTCTAACGTTATTAAATATTTATGTGGGTCAAGATAACATATATTGCATATTCGGATCGAGTTGGGGCGTGACACAAATCACTTTTTGGAAGAATCCACTGTTCTACTATACTAAGATAGTTTAGACACTCTTATAAGTCATCATATTCTTTCTATCAAGAGTTCGAATATCGACCCGTGTCTCATCCCACTCTACACAGGATCTAATAATTCCACTGCTTTACCATTCTGTCAACAAGACAAAGCGTAGCAACATCATCAACCGTTCACCTGACTCCAACTGTAAGAGTCTTTATAGTTCTTCTCAGAGAGTCATCATCAATGTCGGCGTGTTTCACTGTTCAAAAAGTTTATCCAAAATGGTTATCCACTTTTTGAGTTTCCCACAACAATTAATTTGCTTTAATACCACTTATTATAAGACAATGATTTTAGAAGATTTGACATATATATATTTAGAATTCAGATTCACTTAAAAATTTAAGCCTACGAGTAAAATAAACAGTGTTTTATAACTAAATTCAACATTTAAAATTGAAGACATTCAATACTTTTTCAATTAACTATATAGGATAACCAAAACTCACATCATTAAAAATTTTAAGTATCTCTTAAAAATAGACTAAAATTTTAAATAGCAAGCTACTTATTTATACTTAATGTTGAAAATGCTAGTCAACAAAAATTTTATAAACTTTTTGTAATTGATAAGTCTACTCTCAAATAATTTGATCTCAATCATTTTACACAACAAATTTTCAACATCCACCATCCCACCACCACCATCATTGTCGCTGCCACCATCACCAACACCACTATTACCGCCAACATATTATTACTATCCTACCATAACCACTATTTCATCACTGTCAGCGTCCACTATCACCATTGTTACTGTTGTCATCACTATCACTATTGCCACTGTTATCCTGTTATCACCACTATCACCTATGCCCCTTTCATCTACCATGACTGTCAATTCGACCATATCTAGCACCGCCCCACTACCACCCTAATACAACTATTGTTGCCACAATGTCACTAGTACCACCATTCACATTGCCACCGTTGACACCACCATTTTCTTCGTTGTCACATTTATTATCATTATCATCATTGTTGCTTTGTCACAACCACCATTATTGTTACCCTACCACCACCATCACCATGTATCTTCACCCCCCCCCCCCCAAACACCACAAATACCATCATAACTCCATCATATCAGCCACCACTCACCACCACTATCTATCTTTACCCCTACCCCCACCATTATTACTCCATCATATGTGTCACAACTCACCACTATTGTCATCGTATCACCGCCACAATCTATTTTCGCCCCTGCTCCCCCCTCCCCCCAAAAACAAAAAATCACCATCATCATTCCACTATATTTGTCACCAACCTTACTATCTTGACCTTTACAAAAAAAAAAGTGATAAATTTATTCCTTGTTGAGATGAAATTATAATCTTTTGAGATGAGATTTCAATCTTTTAAGTTAAAGTTATCACCTTTAGAGTTGATATTATAATGATTTAAAGTTAAGTTATAATTTATAGGCACAAAATTGCTACCTAGAGGTGAGATTATAATTTTTTGAGGCCAAATTTTAATTTTTAAGGTTTTTTTTTATATGAATCGATCCCAAATTTGTATGATCAATGATGGATCTTTAAGATACATACAAATAAACTTTTATAGCTGGTTAATTAGTGGGTGATATTTATGATCCGTTTGATAGAATGGATGAAAAAGAGGAATTATAGAACAATATGAGAAATAGACTTTCCATCCTTAAAGAGAGAAATTTTTTTTTTTCTCTTTCTATTTGGTAAAATGAATAAAAATTTGTAGAGATTAATTTTCTATTGTTTAGTATTAAAGAAAAAATAGAAGAAACGAAAACATATACTAACTTAATTTATAATTATACACTTGCATATGAAATAGGATTTTGATCTCTTCCTTTTTTTTGTGTCTATGCAGGTTAAATGACATGTGATAATAAATAATACTTACCAAATGTTGGATAAAAAGTAATGCAGTGTTGTGATTGATGGCCTTTATATATATATATATATATATATATTAAATAAACTTAAAATTTTAATTTGATGAATTGTTATTATTGAATAGGTAATGAATTTCAATAAATACTAAGATTCACAATTAAATTAACGATAAATATAATAGCCACATCATTAAGTCAAACTTTTAAATTAGATTTTTACATTACTCTTATGTATATTGTTTGAAAGGACAAAATAATAAAATCAGTATTTTAATCCCGGTGGGCGGAACATATTCATTTTCTATCTCACATTCCTTCCATACTTAATTTTCACTCTAACCCAACAATGAAAAATGAGTCTTTCCATCTTATTTTTCAGAATTTCATTTCCATTCACATCCACCCTATTTCCTACCATACCAAATATTCAACTTGACAACCACGCCCGGTATTGACATTTGGGCTGCAGGTACCAAACTGTTTGCCTCCGCGTAGAGGCTACTAATTCGAATCTCTCCTAATTTTTTGGAGTAATTTAGTAATTGAGTTTGATCTTTAATAACTTAAAAATTTTAAATTTAACATAAAAGGATTAGTCACCATTATTCCTTTAGGGACATATTCTAACTCAAATTAAGTCATGATAACCAAACGCTAATCTCAAAAGAATAAACAATATAAACCAAAATAATAATAATAAGGATTAATTGCACTAACGGTCCTCAAAATATGAAATTTATCTCATTTTGGTCACTAAAATTTTAATTGCATTATTTTGGTCCCCGAAGTATTGAATATATTTTTATACCCCTCATGCAGACAGTGTTTAGATTGCTAATAATTGTTTATCATAAACTTGTAACATGATACTAAAATATGGACAAAAAAAAATTTGGATAACTCTTTATCAAATTTTACTCTAATTTTGATTAAATACCTATCTAAATTACACAGTTTTGATCATAAACTTTTCAAATTTTTGTTAAAAGCTACTCATACTATACATTTTTTTTATTAAAAACTACCCAAATTTTGTTTAAGAGTTATTATAATTATTTTTTATCCATATTAAGCTATTATGTAACAAGTTTATGATAAAAAATTATTAACAATTTGGACATTGTCTGCTTACAGGACGATATAAAAATATATTCAATATTTCAAAAATCAAAATGATGTAATTAAAATATTATAGATCAAAATAAAATAAAATTTCATACTTTAAGGACCTTTAGTACTTATAATAATAATAATTCGAATCTCCTCCTACTGCTGCTGCGAATCACCGAAGGAAGGTTCGTACTCGGTACAACATTTAGAATTCAGCAACTTGCAAAATGCAGTCGCCCGACGCGGCTCAAGGCTAGTCAACACTTGGGCCCACATAGAAAACTGATGACAATGAGAATAAAACAGGGGAACTTAGGGAGCTAAATTCAATATTTATGTGGACCCCACAGGATAAAACAAAGGGTTAAATTAAACAACGACAATTAGAAAATGATACGCTTAAAGTATTTTATAATTTATTATTTTCAAAATTAATAGTCACAACTAAACTAATACAAGATTTACGACTAGGATCCATTCTATGGTATGGTATCCATATTTTTTTATGGGTACCATAGTATTAAGCTAAAACAAAAGGAAACTGAATGTCAAAAAAAAAAAGCAACTATTACCCATAATTAGATTGCATCGTTTTGGTTGTTTGCATGAGTTGGGGCGTAGAGATCTAAAATTATAATATTACTTAAATTTAATTTATTAATTTAATTTAAACATATTTAATGATTTAGTTAATAATGTGACTTAACACTAAATGGTGTTTTCTTTTTTGTCATTTGGTGACGACAAAAAATGAATTAAATCAAGAATAGAATAGCAATTTATTAACTTTATGTAGCATTTATTGGTTCTCAAAAATTTAAACAACCACAAAAAAACAGTATGGGCTGAACCAGACCAGAGTACATATTGTTGTATTTGAATTGCCAATAAAGGATTGACTGCTTATAGTACCTTATTATTTACTAACTTTTGGATTGTCTATATCACCTTTTTAATATAACTTATTAATTTTTGAGGCCATTTACTATTTTTTGAATTTACTTATTACTATTTTTAATTATAGTTCATTATTTTTTGGTTGAAACTTACTGGTTTGAGGAGGGTTCATTTTTCAATATAGTACCCAAAAATAGAATTAGATATAATAGTGTTCTATGCAAGTAAGGGACACATGGGTGGTGCTTAAACGCCGACCTACCCTCTTGGATTTAGGTTATAGGGAAACGTTACAATACTGTCATGGTATGGTATGGTATTAAAAATTATAATTTTTTTAAATCGTAAGTTATAACTTATAAAGGCATGAATTGAGATCGATACTGAAAGTTGAACCTTTCAAGATTAAGTTATAATTTATAAAAGTTAAATTACAACACATTTTATGCCTTAACTCATTAAAAAAACCGTTTACAATAACCATTTATATGTCTCATTTTGAATGACGTTTTTTAAGTCATCAAGTCAAACTATTTTATCAGTAAATATATTCATAGTTGAAAATTTTTCTCAAGTTTAAAAAAGTTATTTGAAATTAAATTTTTAATCATGAAAGCATCATTTCAAATGACGTACGTTTTCAAAAATAGAATGTGTTTGAAAAATAAGTTTACAAGTGATTATTTTTAGAAAATAAAATTTTGAAGATAATGGGTATTGTAAAAAAATCTGTTAACAGGTTATGTCATATACGAATTTCTGTCAAAAAATGGTCAATTCTAACATGTCGATTTCGAGTTATGTTTTTACGTTTTATCAAAATTTTGCCACCCCTACTTAGCAGATTAGATGTAGTTGGGTTAAAAAGTGTTTTACCTTTCCTTTCCAAGGGCAAACAAAAAGTAGAGAAACTCGTAGGGGCAGCTCAAAGATAAAAATGGACCGAAAATTTAAATATTTTGAGTTTATAATTTGATAATTCTTCTGGAATATAATTATAAAAAAAATTTCTCTCATAAATTTTCTAATTCGAACGTTAATGAAGTAAGAGATCATTTATCCGGCATTGTTCATATAAATTGCACACGTTCCACGTGAAGAAATACGTTAGGAAGTCCAAAGTGATTGAATTTGCTAAGAAGTATCCACATGACAACACAACGTGGGCAAATGTAACACAACATATTCATGTTCAACGTGGAAGTGCCCTCTACCCCACACCATGTGTCGAGCTCGAGACCCCCTTTAAGTTCTAGTCAAATCTTTCCATTGACTGTACAGTGTACTGCCTAAAAACACACTATAAAACGACCTCACTCTTTTCAGTTCCCTCCAACTTGCTCGCTTACCGAACTCACTCCTTGATCATATCTCTCCAACTTGCTCGCTTATCAGAGTACCCCAAGCCAGAAGCTTAGACATGGAGGTACCACCACAGCAGCATCAAACCAACAGAGTTGTTAAGGCTTTGCTTATTCTCCTGAACTGTAGTTTAATGGCAATTGGTCAAATTGGTGGTCCTTTGCTCGTTAGGCTCTACTTTCTTCACGGTGGAAAGAGAAAATGGCTCACTGCTTGGCTTCTCACTGCTGCTTTCCCATTGCTCATCTTCCCAATTGCCATTTCTTTCACTCGAACCCGAACCAAAGCTCAATCCACCAGACTATTTGTCACACCAAGGCTACTTCTTTCTTGTGCCTTCATTGGATTTCTTCTTGGTTTTGACAGTTACCTCTACACCTTTGGCATGTCTTATCTTCCTCTTTCAGTTTCTTCTCTTTTGAGTACATCCCAGCTCGCTTTCACTGCGTTTTTCGCGTTCATCGTTGTGAAGCACAAGTTCACGCATTACTCGGTAAATGCTGTGGTTTTGATGACCTTTGGGTCGGTTATGTTGGGGTTACACATGAATGGAGAGCTTCCTAGTGGAGAATCAGATGGGAAATATTCGTTGGGGTTCTTCATGACGCTTGCTGGTGCTGCTCTACATGGGTTCTTAATGCCAGCAGTGGAGTATACCCACTTGAAGGCTGAAGTTCCTGTCACTTTTGATTTGGTCATGCAACTTCAGTTCCTAATATCACTCTTTTCCACTCTTTTTTGCACTGTTGGGATGATCATCAACAAGGATTTTCAGGTAGGCAATACATTTTAAAGCACTTAGGAAGTTACTAGATAACTAATTATACATGTCAAGCAATATGCTACTTCTCTTGAATTGTCCCATGAAATAAAAAGACAATTCAATGCACGAGACTGTTATCATTTTGATATCAAGAATCAAATTATTAGTCGGGAAATCATGGAGAGATTAAAGAGTTTTGCTCAATAACTAAGCAGTTATTACTAGTCTTACATCCACATCACACACAGTTATCATCAGATTTTTTTTTTCTCCGCACTAAGTTACACAATAATCCTAACATAGTGAACATCATTTTTTGGTGCAGGCTATACCGCAAGAGGCTGCAGAATTCGAGCTAGGGGAGACCAAGTACTACATGATACTAATATTGGCAGCAGTGGCACTGCAATTCTCGGTTATCGGAAGTCTCGGGGTGATCTTCTGCTCAACCTCTCTCTTGGGAGGCATTGTGTCATCTCTTTTAGTTCCGGTCCAGCAGGCCGTCGCTGTAATTGTCTTGCCGGAAAGCTTCAATGCCGAAAAGGGTATGTCCTTGGCGATGTGCCTCTGGGGTTTTGCCTCCTACCTTTATGGAGAGTACAAGGTAAGTCGNTTGGCGATGTGCCTCTGGGGTTTTGCCTCCTACCTTTATGGAGAGTACAAGGTAAGTCGAAAGAAGCAGACAAGGAAACTACAGCCAGTGGAAGAAGTATGAAATACAAGTATTCTCAATATAGCTGATGGAATTCCAAGTCTAGACAACACAATTGCATTGTGGCCACTACAAAATACAAGTTGTTTGTTATTTAATGAGGCTATGTCAAATTGACATATCATTAAGTTAGAGACTCTTTTATAAGTTGATTAGATGATAGTATGGGTTTAGGTAGACCAATCTAATTTCATCTGATTGGACTTTTAAAGTAGGTTTCTATAGAAATATGATTTATTTTATCTCATATTTGTGCATATAAAATCAAATCAAATATTATTGCTTGCGATGATGGGATTGTTTTTTTTATAATAATCTCTTCTTCCAATGAAATGTCTAAGGTTATAACAGTCATTTAAATTCTTAATCCATTGGTGTCAATTTTGGTTCAATTTAAATAATTCTGATTATGAATCTCAATTCAAGTGTACAAGTCAGACCAAGATAAGACCTCAGTTTTTAACCTCACAAATTTGAGTGTGTGATCCACATAAAGTATTAATGGGACCTACCAACATTTATCTCCAATCCCGTTACTTCATGGGAAAATGACATATAAGTATTACTTTTTTTTCATAAAAATCTATGAAATCCTAGTGAAGTCCTATTCTTAATATTTTATTTTAATTAAGTTCTAAATTTTATTATATTTAGTTACTAAAACCTTTCATTCTTTTGCATTCTTAAAATCAATTAAGAGGACAAAAATTCCTTATTTACAAAATTAACATTGAATCATTAAAAAAAACTCAGATAACATAAACTTCATGGTATGACACAAAGAATACTCACATTTTCTTATTGTCTTATCTCATTAGGGTAGCTAATATTAAAACTCAAGATAATATTTATTGATTATTTAATAAAATAAGAAAGATTAAAAAAAATACATGGAGAATATTTGTTGATTAATTCTATTTTAAAGTCATTACAAATCAAACACAACAACTAAAATAAATCCTTAACTTAATCGTTTTAAATCCAATATAAATTAATATAATATAGTTTTGGTAAGAATTAGCTTAAATTAATATTAATGTAGAATCTGTAATATTCTATTAGTTAATTCTAAGAATGCAAAAGAATGAAAGAGTTTTGGTAACTAAAATGTAATGATAAAATTGAAATATAGCGAAATTATGACTTAATTGAAATAAAATATTAAAAATAAGACTTCATTTATATGAAACAAAAATGATAGGACTTAGGATGTATTTGGTAATGTTTCCATTTTTACGTTTTTTAAAAAAAAATAAAACAAATTTTTATTTTTTCTGTGATAAAAATTAAAAATATAAAACATATTTAATAGTTATTTATATTTAAAAAATTGTGAAAACCAAAATAAAAAACATATTTTGTATTATATCAAAAATCCACTATCCAACACCACCTACTCCCACCACTAACAACCACCCAACATCACATCTAACCACTGAAATCTACCACCCACCACCTCCAAATTACCTGAAACCCATCACCCCCCCCCCCCCC
>CAUOFW020001825.1:746225-857383 GCA_963454935.2 Ilex paraguariensis | reverse complement strand
AAAAATTTTTTTTTATTTTAGTTTTTAAAAAAAATAAAAAAAAAAAAAAAAAAAAAAAAAAAAACTTGCGGTAACCAATAGCAACGGTAATGAATATATGGTATCCATATTTTTTTATGGGTACCATAGTATTAAACTAAAAAAAGAAGAAATTGAATATAAAAAAAAATGCAACCATTACCCACAATTAGATTGCATCATTTTGGTTGTTTGCATGAGTTGAGACGTAGAGATCTAAAATTATAATATTATTCAAACTTAATTCACTAATTTAATTTGAACATATTTAATTGATTTTGTTCATTTAGTTAATAATGTGACTTAACAGTAAATGGTGTTTTATGTTATTTGATGATAACAAAAATGAATTAAATCAAGAATACAATAGCAATTTATTAACTTTATGTAGCATTAATTGCTTCTCAAAAATTTAAACAACCACAAAAACAGTATGGGCTCGACCAGACCAGAATACACTGTTGTGGAAATGACTCATGTGACACATAGGAGATAGTAATGAAGTATGTTTTTGGGATGATAAATGGATCTCCCTTTCTCCCAAGTCTGGCAGTTCAATCTACAAAACCCCAAGAGTGCTCCATCACCAAGGTTGTGGATATCATTATGGAGAACCCTAAAGGACGGAAAACCTCTAGTCTGAGTAGTGTTATTTCGAGGGTGGAGTAAGGGTAAGAGAATTTGGTGGTCCAATAGCAAAGGAGATTCCACTGTTAGGTCTTGATACAGGTTGAGATGTAAGTGTAAGGGGTAGAACCCTCCACTCAGGATTTCGGCTTGACCTGGGTTAACCCACGCGGGCGACCCCCCAGTAGCCTTTACCTCTCTTCGCCAATAGGACCCTTTCCTAAGGCAATCCCACATCGGAAGAGAGTCGTCTTCCCCCCTCGCATATAAGCCCTTGCACTCAAAGGAGGAGGTACCCACTAGGCACCTGATCAGGTCGCTAGTGGGTACCTCCTCCTTTGAGTGCAAGGGCTTATATGCGAGGGGGGAAGACGACTCTCTTCCGATGTGGGATTGCCTTAGGAAAGGGTCCTATTGGCGAAGAGAGGTAAAGGCTACTGGGGGGTCGCCCGCGTGGGTTAACCCAGGTCAAGCCGAAATCCTTCAAGTGGAGGGATGAGATCCGTAGCGATTTCTACCCCTTACAGTAAGTTTGCCAGGTCTGTCGGAGGTTAGCTCTTCTGTTTTCCTTCATCCCAAGCTGTGGCAGACCATTTGGAATATGAAGGCAGTATCAATGGTTAGACATTTTTAGTGGAAAGCTTGTCATAATATCCTTGCTACACAGGAAAATCTGTTTAAGAGGAGGTGTGCTTCAACGTCTTACTGCCAGATTTGTACGTTAGCTCCGGAGTCAATTGAACATATCCTGTTTGAATGAGAATGGATCAAGAGAGTTTGGTTTGGAATGGATCTTAACATACAACGGGACGATTCATCATTGGTGTCAGTGGCCCAAAGAACTTCTATACTCCTACAAATGGTTAAGCATGCTCAAGGCAGACTCGAAATTACGGGAAAAATGGCTACTGTGGGATGGGTTATTTGGAAGGTAAGGAACCAGTTTATATTTAATATGGAAGAGGCAAAAGTTAATGTCACTGTCATTCGTGCACAAGTCATGTGGAAGGACCAACTCAAAATTGGAGACGTGGGAATACTGAAGGGACAGAAGGTACCAGAGGCGAGGGAGGAGGTCACAAGAGTCTGAGGCAGGGATCCGTATCTTTTGCGATGGAGCTTTCAAGCCAGCTCCTGCTAAGGCTACATCTGGAGTGGTGATATGCAAGGAAAGGGGAGAATTCGAGTTTGGTAGTGCAAAATCTTTCCCAACAGTGTCTTACTTGCTCTCTGAAACAGAGGCAGTGAGACAAGCATGCCTCCTTGCCGAAGCATGGCTGATCACAAATGTCAATATCATGAATGATTGTCTCAATATCATAAAGCTTAGCTGCAACGATGATGTTCCTCCGGGGAAAATTAGTGTTAACATTGAAGACATTAAATATTATGTTAAGTTATTCAACCTTAACTTTTTACACAAGTCTAAAACATGTAACAAGACTGTTCAGTGGGTAGCGGTCACTATGTTAAACAATTTACTTCCGCTGAATTAGTTAGGCTCCCTCCCCAACTTACGACTTTTCTTTTGACTAATTATAAACTCAATTTTCCTACTTAATAAAATGGTTACCTGTTTGTTTTGTTAAAAAAAAAATTGCCAATAAAGGATTGACTACTTACAGTAGCTTATCATTTACTAACTTTTGGAGTATGTATATCACCTTTTTAATAGAACTTATTAATTTTTGACATCATTTACTATTTGTTGAATTTACCTATCACTATTTTTAATTAGAGTTCATACNTCACCTTTTTAATAGAACTTATTAATTTTTGACATCATTTACTATTTGTTGAATTTACCTATCACTATTTTTAATTAGAGTTCATACGTTTTGGGGAGGGTATTGGAGGGGAGGGTTTCACTTTTCAATATGATACTGAAAAATAAAATTCAATATATTAGTATTATGTGGAAATAAGGGACACATAGATAGAGCTTAAATATCGACCTACCCTCTTGAATTTAGGTAATAGGTTAACGTTACATCATCGTCATGGTATACAAAAAATTATAATTTTGTACAATTAAGTTACAATTTTTTTAAGTTACAAGTTACAACTTATAAAAGGTATGAGTTGGGATCGATATCAAAAATTACATTTTTGAAAGTTAAGTTATAATTTTAAAGGTTAAATTACAACTTATAAGGGAGAAGTACAACTGTTCAACGAAAACCCATTTCTCAACACTTTTTATGCCTCAACTCCTTTAAGAAGCCGTTTACAATAATCATTTATATGTGTCATTTCGAATGACGTTTTTTAAGTCATCAATTCAAAATGTTTTATAAGTAAATATATTTAAAATTAAAAATTTTTCTCAAGCTTATAAACGTTATTTAAAATGACATTTTTCACCATAAAAGTATCATTTCAAATGACGTTTTTAAAAATAGAATGTGTTTGAAAAATAAGTTTAAAAGTGATTAATTTTGAAAAATAAAATATTGAGGGGAATGGGTATTGTAAAAAACAAATTTAACGGATAGTGTCATATACAAGTTCGTGTCAAAAAATGATAAATTCTAACCTACTAATTTTACATTGATTTCGAGTCATATTTTAATGTTGTGTCAAAATTTGTCACCCTTACTTGCTAGGTTAGATATAGTTTGTTAAAAAATGTTTTATCTTTCCTTTTCGAGGGCAAACAAAAAGCGAAGAAACTCGAAGGGACAACCCAAAGAAGATAGGAATGAACTTTAAGTTCAAACGTTTTAAGTTTAAAATTTGATAATTCTTTTAGGACGAGATCATACAAAATTTATCTCTCACAAATTTTTTATCCCGACGTTAATGAAATAAGAGATCATTTATCCGGCATTGATCATATGATACTGCATAAATTCTGACACGTTCCACGCGAAGAAATACGTTAAGAGGTCCAAAGTGATTGAATTTGCTAAGAAGTATCCACATGGCAACACAACGTGGGCAAGTGTAACACAACATATTCATGTTCAACGTGGGAGTGTCCTCTACCCCACACCNGTTACATCATCGTCATGGTATACAAAAAATTATAATTTTGTACAATTAAGTTACAATTTTTTTAAGTTACAAGTTACAACTTATAAAAGGTATGAGTTGGGATCGATATCAAAAATTACATTTTTGAAAGTTAAGTTATAATTTTAAAGGTTAAATTACAACTTATAAGGGAGAAGTACAACTGTTCAACGAAAACCCATTTCTCAACACTTTTTATGCCTCAACTCCTTTAAGAAGCCGTTTACAATAATCATTTATATGTGTCATTTCGAATGACGTTTTTTAAGTCATCAATTCAAAATGTTTTATAAGTAAATATATTTAAAATTAAAAATTTTTCTCAAGCTTATAAACGTTATTTAAAATGACATTTTTCACCATAAAAGTATCATTTCAAATGACGTTTTTAAAAATAGAATGTGTTTGAAAAATAAGTTTAAAAGTGATTAATTTTGAAAAATAAAATATTGAGGGGAATGGGTATTGTAAAAAACAAATTTAACGGATAGTGTCATATACAAGTTCGTGTCAAAAAATGATAAATTCTAACCTACTAATTTTACATTGATTTCGAGTCATATTTTAATGTTGTGTCAAAATTTGTCACCCTTACTTGCTAGGTTAGATATAGTTTGTTAAAAAATGTTTTATCTTTCCTTTTCGAGGGCAAACAAAAAGCGAAGAAACTTGAAAGGACAACCCAAAGAAGATAGGAATGAACTTTAAGTTCAAACGTTTTGAGTTTAAAATTTGATAATTCTTTTAGGATGAGATCATACAAAATTTATCTCTCACAAATTTTTTATCCCGACGTTAATGAAATAAGAGATCATTTATCCGGCATTGATCATATGATACTGCATAAATTCTGACACGTTCCACGCGAAGAAATACGTTAAGAGGTCCAAAGTGATTGAATTTGCTAAGAAGTATCCACATGGCAACACAACGTGGGCAAGTGTAACACAACATATTCATGTTCAACGTGGGAGTGTCCTCTACCCCACACCCTGTGTCGAGCTCGAGATTCACCTTTCAGTTCTAGTCAAATCTTTCCATTGACTGTACAGTGTACTGCCTAAAAACACATTATAAAACGACCTCACTCCTTTCCGTTCTCTCCAACTTACTCGCTTATCGAACTCACTCCTTGACCATTTCTCTCCAACTTGCTCGCTTATCAGAGTACCCCAAGCCAAAAGCTTCGACATGGAGGTACCACCACAGCAGCATCAAACCAACAGAATTGTTAAGGCTTTGCTTATTCTCCTGAACTGTAGTTTAATGGCAATTGGTCAAATTGGTGGTCCTTTGCTCGTTAGGCTCTACTTTCTTCACGGTGGAAAGAGAAAATGGCTCACTGCTTGGCTTCTCACTGCTGCTTTCCCATTGCTCATCTTCCCAATTGCCATTTCTTTCACTCGAACCCGAACCAAAGCTCAATCCACCAGACTATTTGTCACACCAAGGCTACTTCTTTCTTGTGCCTTCATTGGATTTCTTCTTGGTTTTGACAGTTACCTCTACACCTTTGGCATGTCTTATCTTCCTCTTTCAGTTTCTTCTCTTTTGAGTACATCCCAGCTCGCTTTCACTGCGTTTTTCGCGTTCATCGTTGTGAAGCACAAGTTCACGCATTACTCGGTAAATGCTGTGGTTTTGATGACCTTTGGGTCGGTTATGTTGGGGTTACACATGAATGGAGAGCTTCCTAGTGGAGAATCAGATGGGAAATATTCGTTGGGGTTCTTCATGACGCTTGCTGGTGCTGCTCTACATGGGTTCTTAATGCCAGCAGTGGAGTATACCCACTTGAAGGCTGAAGTTCCTGTCACTTTTGATTTGGTCATGCAACTTCAGTTCCTAATATCACTCTTTTCCACTCTTTTTTGCACTGTTGGGATGATCATCAACAAGGATTTTCAGGTAGGCAATACATTTTAAAGCATTTAGGAAGTTACTGGATAACTAATTATACAAGTCAAGCAATTTGTTACTTCTCTTGAGTTGTCCCATGAAATAAAAAGACAATTCAATGCACGAGACTTTTATCATTTTGACACCAAGAGTCAAATTATTAGTCCGGAAATCATGGAGAGATTAAAGAGTTTTGCTCAATAACTAAGCAGTTATGACTAAAGTCTTACATCCACATCACTCACAGTTATCATTTGATTTTTCTTTTCTCTGCACTAAGTTACATAATAATCCTAACATAGTGAACATCATTTTTTGGTACAGGCTATACCGCAAGAGGCTGCAGAATTCGAGCTAGGAGAGACCAAGTACTACATGATACTAATATTGGCAGCAGTGGCACTGCAATTCTCGGTTATCGGAAGTCTCGGGGTGATCTTCTGCTCAACCTCTCTCTTGGGAGGCATTGTGTCATCTCTTTTAGTTCCGGTCCAGCAGGCCGTCGCTGTAATTGTCTTGCCGGAAAGCTTCAATGCCGAAAAGGGTATGTCCTTGGCGATGTGCCTCTGGGGTTTTGCCTCCTACCTTTATGGAGAGTACAAGGTAAGTCGCAAGAAGCAGACAAGGAAACTACAGCCAGTAGAAGAAGTATGAAATACAAGTATTCTCAATATAGCTGATGGAATTCACAACACAATTGCATTGTTGCCACTACAAAATACAAATTGTTTGTTATTTAATGAGGCTATGTCAAATTGACACATCATTAAGTTAGAGACTCTTTTATAAGTTGATTAGATGATAGTATGGGCTTAGGTAAACCAATCTAATTTCATCCGATTGGACTTTTGAAGTAGATTTGTATAGAAATATGATTTATTTTTTATCTTATCTTATATTTGTGTGTATAAAGTTAAATCAAATATTATCGCTTGCAATGATAGGATTTATTATATATAATTATCATTTCTTCCAATGAAACATCGTCTACGGGTATAACAGTCATTTAAATTCTTAATCCATTGGTGTTAATTTTGGATCAATTTAAATAATTCTGATTATGAATCTTAATTCAAGTGTACAAGTCCGACCAAGATAAGGCACCCTTTTGTGACCTCACAATTTGAGTGTATGATCCACATCAAGTATTAATGGGACCTATCAAATGTTTTCTCACAAAAACTAATTAAATCTTATCATTTTTGTTTTATATCAATAAAGTTCTATTCTTGATATTTTATTGCAATTAAGTTCTAAATTTCATTATATTCCAATTTTATCTTTACTTTTTGGTTACCAAAATTCTTTCATTCTTTTTCATTTTTAAAACTAATTAAGAGGACAAAAATTCCTTGCTTACAAAATTAACATTGAAACTCCATAAAAAAAACTCAGATAATATAAATTTAATTTCGGTCACAAAAAAAGCTCATATTTTCTTATTTTATTATCTCATTAGGGTACTTAATCTTAAAACTCGAGACAATATTTACCGATTATTTAAAAAAATAAGAAAGATTAAAAAAACTACATCGATAATATTTGTCGATTAATTTCATTTTAATGTCATTATCGATTTAAACACAACAACTAATGTAAACTCCTAACTTAATCATTTTAAATCCAATATAAATTAATATAATATAGTTTTGGTAAGGATTAATTTAAATTAATATTGATGTAGAATCTATAATATTCTATTAATTAATTCTAAGAATGCAAAAAAATAAAAGAGTTTTGATAACTAAAAGGTAAGGATAAAATTGAAATATAGTGGAATTAAGACTTAATTGAAATAAAATATTAAAAATAGGACTTCACTGATTTAAAACAAATATGATAGGACTTAATGAATATTTGTAGGAAAAAATAATACTTTTTGGTAATTTCCCTTACTTAATCCACCCATCTCCACCAACAAAAAAAAAAAAAAAAATTTGATATCCTAGTATTTATAATTTTTTTTGAAATTTTTATTAATTTTTGGGTGAAGTTTACTGAATTTTAAGGTGCAGTCATTTTTCTAGTTTAATTACTATTTTTTAAGTTCATTTACCATTTTTTGACAGAGATTATAAGTTTTTAAAATTAAATTTATAAGCTTTTTTTTATTTTTCGACGCAATACTAGCTTAGTGTTTCCCTTCCCAAAATAAGAAGACACAGCTGAGGCAATACCTAAACTTCAAATAATTTATTAAACTCAGACAAATTGGCGCTGCTTTCCAATGAATGGGAGGGAGACTTTTGCTTGACCACAAAAATCATGTTTCAAATTACGCCGGCGGCCATACGCGGCTTTTGGAAGGTCAACACATATGTAAACTCCGCTGGGTCCCCTAAAATGGCACGAGACCGGACGATAAAATATTTATTATAATGGTGATATCACGTTATATAATATTATTAATTAATAATATTAAAATAAATAAATAGATAAATTTTATAAAAATTCATAACTAATCTATCATATAAGCAAATAGTTTTTCATCCTTCTGACTTCTGCCTTGTTAGCCTAAGTGGAGTTAGCTTTTCTAAGTGCAACACACTTCTCTTTTTACCAGCTTGATCAATGCCCACTGGCCAGAATACGAACAATTGTGATTAAATTGGAGGTAGAGTTGAAACAATTTACGGCATATTTGGTTCATGGGTTTAGATGGGATTCATAGAGTTAATTTTGTCAAAATAGTCTAATACATCACCTTATTTCTGAATTGGTTGAAGATTTCAGACCGGAGAATTGAATCCCAACATGTAATAGGCCATAAGTAAAACTCATGTATAAGAGTTTCAACAAACCCATGGACTCGGTGGGGGTGGGTGAATTTAGGCAATTCTATAGCAAATATTTGTGATTAATCCATAAGTCTCATATGTATTTATGTCACTTACTAAACATCGAATTAGATATAGTATAATTTTCAATTCCGAGTTAAATTTGGAAGGATTCCATATATCCTATTCAATCCCTATTTTAAAAATCATCCAAACAGCCTCTTAGTGAATCTGGCTGGGTAGTGCTTTAATGTCCACCTACCCTTTCTTTGGGCAGTTGTGCTCAAGTGAGCTTGTGGTAATTCGGTCTTTCCATGGATTTGGAGTGTGAAAATATTTAGCTCAGATTGTCCAAAGTTGGGCCCAACTAAAAGATTTTGAATTCTCGCGCCTACTATGTGGTACAAACAATTGTGTGTAGAAAGCAGAAGTTAACTGTATAATTCGGGCGGGTTAGACCGATTAGAGGATCAACTTAGGTCCAATTCAAATTATAAAACATATAATCATAACCTAATCCAAGCCCGATTTTCAACTGAGGTACTTAATTTGAGTTTTGTTCAAGTTATTTTCGGGCTCATTTTGGGTTGGTTCGGACTAATTCAAACTAAAATTAGGCTTGAAATTTGGGTTTAATTTCAAGCTCAAATTCAGGCATGACACAATAGCTTGACCAAATTAAATTCAATAAAAATCTAAATTACACTTAAATTTTATGTATATAAATTTATTTTAATTTCAGATTGAACTAAAATTGTGAATTTGGATAGAGGTCGATTTTAATAATTCAAATTAAGTTTGGATTGAAAAATCTAAAACTTGAACTCGAGTATAATCAGAATTCAATTCGGGTTAAAAATTTTCAGCCTAAACCCAATCCAAAATTTAAAAACTTTAAACCAAATCTCATATTTTTCGGAGTGGGCTCATGTTAGGTTCGAGTTATCCCTCCCAAATTGCAACCCCTAACACAATCTCCTCACCACTACAAAGCTTGATTCCCTAAACATCTCTTATGGGGATGCAATCCAGAAGGCAAAGAAAAAGCTCATTAGCTACGGATATAAAAAATTTCTCAAATTTCCCATTTCTTTTGCTAAAAAAAAGGAAAGAAAAGTCTAAATATGCAAAAGAACATGCCTCCTAGCATTGATTAGAACATGCTTGAATCATATATATAGATAGATAAATAGAAGTGCAGCTAGCTAGTTCTCCCCATGCTGAAGCCCATTTGCTCATTGGGAATCTAGGAGAAATGTAGTAATTCAGTTCAAAACCTCCATTTCCGAGACAAACTGATTGTGTTCCATCCCTTTGATCTTTTAGATAATTTTTTTTCCAGTTTAATGGTGCTTGAAATAGACTGGACTAGACTACAAAACAACTTGGGGTATGGCCAGTGAATGTGTGTGTATACAGGAGTATATGCCTATATGTGTATGATGCAAAATGAAAACAACAATACGAGTGATTTGCCTTAGTCGAAAAACTAAGGTTAAATCTACTATAAGGGAGAGGCTCTTGCTCATTGAGAATTGTATTGCTTGGGAAAGAATACTGGGTTACAAGGAGTTTGGCTTGAAGCCTTTTACAGAATATTGCCTAAGTTATTGCTGACCAGTTTTCTGAATGACTCTCTATGAAGTATCATTAGCTATTTAAACATCTAGCCATTAGGGTTTTCATGTTGATCCTTTTTTACTGATTCTGTAGTCCTTTCTATGTTTGTCTTGTTACTAAAATTGTGGTCCCAGACACCTTTTTGCACCCACTACTCACCGGATGCAGTATGTGAGCCATCTCCACTACAACTGGATTTTTGTTTATCAAAATTGTCAAGTAATGTCCTCTTGTTTACTGTCTACGTGTCATGTTGTAGCTCTAGCAAACTGGTCTGGTGCCGTGCTCCCATTCCCTAAGCTAGTACTTATACTGGTCTCGTTAGCTAGCACCTATTCCGAGCTCGTTTGCATTGGGCCTCTATGGAATTGGGTCGTGGTCCAGTTCGAGCCCAATGAATATTGTCTAGATGAGATGCTTTGGGTCGTCTTCTGTGAGCCCAGAAAATTTTGGGCCCTAGAGGGAGCCCAAACTTAAATCCATCATTATCACAGTCAATCTATTTCACTTCCATTCCTCCCTGCTGAAGCAGAAATCGGGTTGGTCGGTGCCATCAAGTGAGTTCAGTGATCAGCTTAAATCAATCCCCTGCTCTTTTGTTGTACCTCATGAACATAAATTGGTCATTTATAAGATTATTGAAGGACCAAGTTGTTTCCTAGTCAGGGCAGGTCAATCATTATCATAAGAGTCCAACAAAACAGAAAGGAGATTGAACTTCACCAATAAGAGCCAGGTAGTGGCATTATACTAAATTCAATCTTTCTCTTTCTTTTTTCTTAGTGGATTGAGCATCAAGCTGTCCTCTTATTTGTGATTGATTCACAGTTTCTGCATTGCCTACAAAACATTACATAGAGAAACAGGCACTCCTTCCTATTGTCACTCACTCAGCCATAAGGATCGACATGGAGGCAATTCTTGGAGGACACAATGAGCCAAGGCAGCCTCAAACCAGGATGCCTGTTAAGGCTTTGCTTGTTCTCCTAAACTGCAGATTGATGACAATTGGCCAAATTGGTGGCCCGTTGTTCGTTAGGCTCTACTTCTTGCATGGTGGAAAGAGGAAATGGCTCACTGCTTGGTTACTCACTGCTGCTTTCCCATTTTTGATCTTCCCAATTGCCATTTCTTATACACAAACTCGATCCAATGCCCAGTCCACCAGACTATTGGTCACACCAAGGCTTGTTGTAGCTTGTGCCTCAGATTTCTTGTTGGTTTTGATAGTTATCTCTTCACCTTTGGCATCTCTTACCTTCCCCTTTCAGTTTATTCTCTTCTTTGTACAACCCAACTTGCTTTGACCGCACTGTTTGCCTTTGTCATAGTCAAGCATAAGTTCACACATTACTCGATAAATGCTGTTGTTTTGATGACCTTTGGATCAGTTATACTGGGACTGCACAAGAATGGAGATCTTCCTAGGGGAGAATCAGACGGGAAATATTTACTTGGGTTCTTCGCGACCCTTGCTGCTGCAGCTCTATATGGTTTCATATGCCAGCAGTGGAATATATCCACTTGAATGCCAGAGTTCATGGTACATTTGATCTGGTCATGCAAGTTCAGTTCCTTATAGCATTGTCTTCCACTCTGTTTTGCACTGTTCCAATGATCATCAACAAGGATTTTCAGGTAGCCGAAACATTTTAAGTTCGTTATTTTACTACTGCCTTACTCCACAAGCCGACCACTTGTGCTCCTTTTCTTGAAAAGAATCATGAAGGTAGAAAAATGCAATAAAATCACGGAACCAGTCATTTATTTTCCAAAAAACTTTCCCTTTTTCTGTCTTACAATTTCTTATGTGTGACTGTGACTTCATCAATTGTATTTTTTCTCATGTTTTTTCCTAGGACATCCAATAAGGTCGAAAGCTATAGCACGCTTTACATTTCGATTTATGATATTTGTATTATGATCATTCCATTATTGGAATGATTCATTTTCATCAATTTACTCCACGTCATAAATTACTTCAACCAATCCTATCTTTTTCATAGGATTCTCCTATTATCTAACCTATGAATCCCACATCTGCTAGCATGTTTGAGGCAACATAAGCCATGATGTTCTACAATCATCAACCTTAAAATTGATATATTTGTACTAAAAATACACCAAGTGTTTCTCGGTCAGGTTATGTTAAAATGAATTCCAGTAAAAAATTTTGGCTTTGACATTCACCGACCTGTTTAGCTATGCAATGATGTCAATTTCCAATTGTTTCTGGTTTTTATTCTGCACTAAGTTNTTACACCACTAACATTGGCAGATTGAGCCCAGTGCATATAATGGGCCTGTTTGAGCTTTTAACTTTATTGCCCATTAGAGTCGCCAGCTCCAATCCCATCAGTCTCACACCAACTGACCAACTCCCCCAACCACCAAATCTACGGTCTTTGTTCNTGTTTTTCCTAGGTAAATTGTATCACAATTTGGATTCGTTTCCACGTTGATTCCATGAGTTGTGGTTTACAGACCACTCATTTCCATAATCTGTTTCCAAAAAAAAAAAAATCATGATTTGTGCAGTCTCNTCATCTATCAAATTAGTCAACGTTCCACATTCATCCTCCTCAAATCAACCCCTCCTGCCAACGCGAGCCCTCTCTCTCTCCTCCTATACATCTCCGCCTTCCAAAAGTAGTACATCTTTTCACTCTCTCTCTAAAAACTCAAAAGCAGTATCCCAACCTCCAAAACTCTCTCTCTCTAATACATTCAGATCAACCATGGTGGTGACACCTTCGGCACGTGAAGAAAACGTGTACATGGCAAAACTGGCGGAGCAAGCCGAACGCTACGAGGAAATGGTGGAATTCATGGAAAAAGTGTCGGGCTCACTGTCCATTTCCGAAGAACTCACGGTAGAGGAACGGAATCTCCTCTCGGTGGCCTACAAGAACGTAATCGGTGCTCGACGAGCCAGCTGGCGCATAATATCGTCGATCGAGCAGAAGGAGGAGTCTCGCGGAAACGAAGACCACGTGAACGTGATCAGAGAATACAGATCTAAAATCGAATCGGAGCTCTCATCGATCTGCGATGGGATTCTAAAGTTGCTTGAGTCGAGGCTGATTACTTCGGCTTCGCCTGGGGATTCCAAGGTGTTTTATCTGAAGATGAAGGGGGATTATCATAGGTATTTGGCGGAGTTTAAGGCTGGTGCTGAGAGGAAAGAGGCTGCGGAGAGTACTCTCACTGCCTACAAAACTGCTCAGGTTTGAATTTGATCCTCATTGACACTGCATCCATGTATCGTGTTGACTTATATGTTGTTATCGGATGTTGATTTGTTAGGGTCAGGGCTTATGTTTGGATTTCCTGTGTACTATACGAATGTTTTTGTTCTGCGCTGTGTCTGCATCTGTTTAACGTTTCTTTACGTGGAATTTTCTGTATACACTCTGTTTGGATCGGGGATTTACTGGCGGAAAGGAAATTGAAAAGGCAGAATCAAAGAAAACTCGAACTCCGGTGTATTTTATACTAATTGAATTTAAATTAGAAACTCAGTATTTCTTAAATNAATATATGAGCTGATAATGTAGACTGACAACTATTGACAGGTCAACTGAGTTTGATCCCAAAACTCCCAAAAAAAAACATAGCACAGTCCATGCACGAGAATCTTTTAAGTTTGGAGAGAATTAAATGTGCGTAGTTTTTCCACACATACAAAAAACTCTTCAAATTTCCCTTGAAAGTTTATGTGAGCTTTGTATGTGCATGGTTGGGGCCACCACTAGCAACAAAATGCAAGAACATCAAATCGAGTTAGCTTTGTTTGAGAGATAATGCATTTGAATCGATTGAATATATCGTTGTATACAAAAAAAAGAGGATGAGTAGTTAATAATAAGAATGTAATGGAAAAATTAAAAATTTGTAACCAGAGTAACATGTAGTAAAAACTAGAATGGTAATTAGTACCTAAAACCTAAATTCAGAACAATAATAAATAGAACACACAGCCCAATTTACACCACTAACATTGGCAGATTGAGCCCAGTACATATAATGGGCCAGTTTGAGCTTTTAACTTTATTGCCCATTAGAGTCGCCAGCTCCAATCCCGTCAGTCTCACACCAACTGACCAACTCCCCCAACCACCAAATCTACGGTCTTTGTTCATCTATCAAATTAGTCAACGTTCCACATTCATCCTCCTCAAATCAACCCCTCCTGCCAACGCGAGCCCTCTCTCTCTCCTCCTATACATCTCCGCCTTCCAAAAGTAGTACATCTTTTCACTCTCTCTCTAAAAACTCAAAAGCAGTATCCCAACCTCCAAAACTCTCTCTCTCTAACTCTCTCTCTCTAATACATTCAGATCAACCATGGTGGTGACACCTTCGGCACGTGAAGAAAACGTGTACATGGCAAAACTGGCGGAGCAAGCCGAACGCTACGAGGAAATGGTGGAATTCATGGAAAAAGTGTCGGGCTCACTGTCCATTTCCGAAGAACTCACGGTAGAGGAACGGAATCTCCTCTCGGTGGCCTACAAGAACGTAATCGGTGCTCGACGAGCCAGCTGGCGCATAATATCGTCGATCGAGCAGAAGGAGGAGTCTCGCGGAAACGAAGACCACGTGAACGTGATCAGAGAATACAGATCTAAAATCGAATCGGAGCTCTCATCGATCTGCGATGGGATTCTAAAGTTGCTTGAGTCGAGGCTGATTACTTCGGCTTCGCCTGGGGATTCCAAGGTGTTTTATCTGAAGATGAAGGGGGATTATCATAGGTATTTGGCGGAGTTTAAGGCTGGTGCTGAGAGGAAAGAGGCTGCGGAGAGTACTCTCACTGCCTACAAAACTGCTCAGGTTTGAATTTGATCCTCATTGACACTGCATCCATGTATCGTGTTGACTTATATGTTGTTATCGGATGTTGATTTGTTAGGGTCAGGGCTTATGTTTGGATTTCCTGTGTACTATACGAATGTTTTTGTTCTGCGCTGTGTCTGCATCTGTTTAACGTTTCTTTACGTGGAATTTTCTGTATACACTCTGTTTGGATCGGGGATTTACTGGCGGAAAGGAAATTGAAAAGGCAGAATCAAAGAAAACTCGAACTCCGGTGTATTTTATACTAATTGAATTTAAATTAGAAACTCAGTATTTCTTAAATTTGATTTGAAAGCACGAAGAAACGAGGGAAACTTTCCTTGCGCATCATGTATTTCCTTGTTTTCCACAGCAACCAAACAAGACTGAGAATTGATGTTATCGGAGCAACGAGGGTCTGGTAGTTTTGAGGGGAAAACTGAGTTAAAATTCTTCTAAAATCTCATAGGAGAAAGAAGATTAATTTTCTAGCTTAACCTTGACTACTGGTCAAGATCTACTGTTATGGGCATCCGTTCTGCCTTAGAAATGAGGAAACATTTCGTTATGGAATGATTTTTTAAGAAAATCATACTTGTTGTGTAGTTAAATATTTTGCTATGACATATGGGTCCAATGCGATTGGCCGTAAGAAGCCTTCTTGAATTTATATAGGTCTGAGAAAATTCAGGAGTAGGGGTACACGAATTAAGGAGATGGCAAACTATTGTTTGGCGGCAAATAATTCTGCTCAAAGCTACTTGGAGAGAGAACATAAGAATTTACCCTTGTTCTGAGGTAAGACATTATGCCTGATGATGAAGAATGCACAAAGAGATAACGTCTGACTGTTGTATGATTTAATGGGGAAGTTTAAAGATATTATTGAGGTCGAAATCAATACAGCCAACGAAACCCCTCCACCCATCCATTGAATTGAGTATTGGTGTGTGATAAATGTCTGTCTATTTATGTTTTCCAATCTAATGTGAAGATTATAATGGAATAACACTATATTTGTGTGGTACCATCTATGCGTAAGACAAATTTCCATTCATCCATTTTATATTATGCTAGAAAGTTCATGTCCCTGTACTTGGCCTTCTATGATCATTGCTATTTTGTCTTTGCAGGATATCGCAAATACGGAACTTGCCCCCACACACCCAATCCGGCTTGGACTGGCCCTCAACTTCTCTGTGTTTTACTATGAAATTTTGAACTCTCCTGACCGTGCTTGTAATCTTGCAAAACAGGTGAGAGTTTCTGAATGTGAATACTTTCTTCCTGGGGAAAAAATCTAAGAGAATGTGGTGACATAAAGCTGGAATTTAGCAAAATTTAATGAGGTTTATTGTTTGTTTATATATCTAAAATACAGTAAAATCCCAAGTCATGCTATTGAAATTTAAGTAATGGGAAATGATGTACCCATTTGGATGTTAGCATTTTCACTTTTATGGACAGTTGCTGTTAGGATTTGGCTGTGATCTGGATCTGCTTAATGTATATTCTTCTGTGCGTTTGCCAGGCTTTTGATGAAGCAATTGCAGAGTTGGATACCTTGGGCGAGGAGTCTTACAAGGATAGCACTCTGATAATGCAACTTCTTCGTGACAACCTCACCCTGTGGACCTCTGACATGCAGGTATTGAATTCGATGCAACTTCTTGTTTTTTTCATGTTGGCTTCATTATTTTTCTTACACTGCAATGGAATATCTTGCCCTCCTTTGTGTCCTTTTTTCAACTTTAATGTGCATGGTAACTAGTCAATTTTCATGTAATGCTTTGTTAACTAAAACTACTTTTAACATTTTTAACTGTGTTGAAACAATATCTGGTGTTTGATACAGGATGACGGGGCAGACGAAATTAAGGAAGCTCCCAAGCCCGATGACGAACATTGAGGGCAGTTGCCCTCTGTTTAGGATGTCAATTCTCCTGTGGTTGTTTTTATTAGGAGAAGATCCTTGTTTTAATTTCCTTGCCATTCTGGTTTTTCAAGGTATTGTCTTCTTTAGTGAATGGGTTACAATATTGATGTTATGTCATTGAACTAGCAATTTAATGTGGATCTGGAGTAATTCTCGTTAAATATTTGTCTGCGCTGGGTATATTTAAACTAAAATCTCTTCAATTAGTCTGATATTTTATGTAACCGTAGAGTGATGAGGGAAGCGTGTTTGTACTTGTCAGAATGCGTTGGCTTTATTTTGCATAAGATGGTTAACCTCGTACTCACATAATTTTTTTGTGATGGTTAGTTTCAGTGTTCTATGCTGGCTAAAGACTCTGTGTACATATTTCTTTTTGTTCCATGAAGACATTTTTATTAATNATTTTTTTGTGATGGTTAGTTTCAGTGTTCTATGCTGCCTCAAGACTTTGTGTACATATTTCTTTTTGTTCCATGAAGACATTTTTATTAATGGCTTTGAAGTGTGGAAGCTGTTCTGATTAATCATATTACGGGAGCTTGGCACTCATAATATCTCGATCCACAACGTCCCAGGGGAGTGAGTTACGCCCCAAAAAAAAAAAAAATTTGGTTCTATGGGGGAGCATCATTGATAGNGGCTAAAGACTCTGTGTACATATTTCTTTTTGTTCCATGAAGACATTTTTATTAATTGCTTTGAAGTGTGGAAGCTGTTCAGATTAATCATATTACGGGAGCTTGGCACTCATAATATCTCGATCCACAACGTCCCAGGGGAGCGAGTTACGCCCCAAAAAAAAAAAAAATTTGGTTCTATGGGGGAGCATCATTGATAGTTTGATATATTCTTGCGTTTGGACTGGACCTCTTCTTTCCTATAGTCATTCATGTTCAGGGAGATCTCTGAGAGAGAGAGATTATAATGTCCCCAAGCCAAAGCGGTGTGAAGTTATTTTTCAGTATAGCAAGTAGTTCTCGACATATGATGTTTAATTCCCTCATCTCTCTCTATATCGATCTCTCAGCTTGAAGATGCTTTCTTTACGAAGGGAGCTTCTTGATGATGCGGTGTTTAACTGGAAAAAAANAGTTATTTTTCAGTATAGCTAGTTCTCGACATATGATGTTTAATTCCCTCATCTCTCTCTATATCGATCTCTCAGCTTGAAGATGCTTTCTTTACGAAGGGAGCTTCTTGATGATGCGGTGTTTAACTGGAAAAAAAAAAAGACAACAATAAGACCTAACACGCCTTTGCCTGTTGGTTTCTTCTCCTAATTCTTTTGTGAATTTCAAAAAGGAAAATCTTATTCGGTGCAGATACAACTGAACAAAAAAATAAAAAAAAAATTGTCATTAACCTACGGAACCAAGATCTCACTTCCTTTCTTAAAATCCTGTACCTTGTCGAGTGTGCTTATAGAAAATAACATTTCATCGGGGGAGGGTAGTGAGAGGTGCATAACCACTAATCAAAATTTCACCCTTAACCGCTAAACTCATGACATCAAAGCTATTTCTTGATGTAGAAGTGAAGCTTCACATTTACTTTCAGAACAATCAAACATATTTGAAAGAAACAAATTGATATCCAAAACCACAAAACAGAAATCAATTCCTGATTCCTGAATGCTATCTCCTAATCCTGTGATTAAATAATAAGCAGAGAAGATTTCATAGATTCAACTCTGCTGTAGCTGGAGGTTGCATATCCTTCAAACCCCCGTCACAGGCATAACATGGCCAACAACCATTCAGTCACAAACTTTGCCAGGCTTTCTCTACAGTAAATAGGTCTGACCATGTTATCACTTGAGCCATTGCCTTGGGTTAACTTTACAACTTTTACCGATACAAGTTTAAACCCCAACCAGCATTATTAAAACTACTAAATTCATGACCTCATGAGCACATGACAAATTCATCATCCAGATTCATAAATTATATTCACTTATGTGCTGCTAATCAGCTCCCCAAAAAAAATGTAGTACTAAACACCATGAAAGTTCATAGCCAAATTTTTTAAGAATTACAATCTTAACCACCATACTCAAAACAGAGAAAGAACAGAACAATTCTAGAGTTTCAATTTCACATGTCTTTTGAACAATTGATTGATGTACAAAACAAACAATCCTAGATAGAGTTTCTATTCCTACAAACCCTGGTCATTGAATCTAGTTCACAGCATGTACATGTACAGCTATGCATATCTATAATCTTCAAAGTCTATAAAATACTTAATAATAACAAAAACCTCCAAAAGACTTACCTTTGTAACAGTGGTGTGTAATTCATGAAGAACCTTAAAGACCTTTCCACGTAGGGCTCGTTACCGGCAGTGTCGGCGACAGAGGCAGTTGCTGAAATCCAAATTGCCCCGTCGGCGAAAACAGTAAAGGGTAAGGCGACCGTGGCGACGGCAAGCAACCGAATGGAAGCGGGGAAGATGGCGGCATTGGAAACTGCGGTAAAGCCATAGGAGCAGAAGTGATCGATGGAGGAATGTTCTGCTGCCGATACTGAGGCGGTTGAGTTTGAGCAAGATTGTTCCATCGAGGCGAAGCTAGTGGAGCTAAAGGCAAGAGTCCCGAGTACCGCTTTGGATCCGAATCGACGGCGGAGATTGAGCTCTGAAGGAACCGCATGTAGGCGGAGATCGGCGATTCCGCCGCCGCATGCACCGACGGGAACGGCGGTAGAGGAGACAGAGGCTGTATTGGGCGCTGACTGGAGGTGAAGTTAACATTGGTGGCGGCGTAGGTGGGATTGTTAGGGTTTGGTGGTAGGGCGGCGGAGATTAGCATGGGAGGGGGGCGGTTGCTAAATTGCGCGAGGGGTGGAGGGCGGATCCGCTGAAGGCGAGAGCTAGGGGGTTTCGGTGGCTGTATCGGCGGAGGAGTAGAGAACCGCTCGTGCGCTGGCGAGCCAGTGAGCTTCTGAACGACGTCGCGGAAGTCGCTCTTGTTGATATTATACACCGGGGGCTGATTCTGCTGCTGCTGCTGTTGTTGCATATGCTGCGGCTGTGATTGCGTTTGCGTTTGATCTTGATCTTCTCGTTGGGGTTCGGATGGTTGATGATGCTCATCAAAAGTTGACTTCCTGACGCCATGTGAGGGTTTAGAGATCTTCAGAGAGATTTTATTGACGTGTTTGAGGCATCGATCTCTGTTATTAACACCACTGCTACTACTTGAACATGTATTAGTAGTAGAGTCACCAGACAAATTACAGCTTTTATCCATCATCCACACACCACCCTTGTCTCTCTGGATCTATAACTTCTGTGCAGAGCTTATATTGACGAGGTTTGAGAGGGTTGAAGAAAGAGAGAGAGAGAGAGAGTCCATGATTCAAACTTGATACAGGAAGGTCTGATTGGTAACTATTGGGGTTAAAAGGTGGGAAAGAGAGAATCTGTTCGTATCTGTGCGTTTTATGCCAATCAGCTTTAGCTTTGGTTGCTTAAAAGAATACAAAGGGACATGGCCCGTAAAAGAAGGCACGCAGATAATGTACTGTACAAAAAATGACACACACTTGTGTGTGACTATGACGATGACGATGATAATGATAGTGATGCGTGTGGGCACCGTCTGTTGGATGAGTGATTGCGTAGACTGTTTTTTTGTATTTGTATTACTAGTTTTGGCAGTTCACGACTCACGAGGTGACTCCAGGAAACTCGGTTACAACTCCAAACTTAGGAAAAAATATTAACATGTAATGGTAATACGACGACAATCATTATGTGGTGTTAGCAGTCACCAGTAATAGGATATTAAGTAAATTTAGTGAAATTTATTATTTTATTAATTATTAATAATTATATCCATCGTGTTAGAATAAGAGTGGAATTTATCAATCATATTTAATATTTTATTAGTAGTTAGTCACACTGTATAGTATTAATGACGTGATGACATGGTTACAGTTATATTATTATTATTACCTAGTGTTATGATTAAATAAAAAATAATGTAAATTTCGCTAATATCCTTTATTAATGTTTGTACTTGATGACAGCAATAGAAGTGACGCTTTTATTTTCATGCCCTTATAAAATTTGTAAATTTACGAATAGAACATAACATTTACAAATTTATACTCATGATTGTGTTAAATTTATTTCAATTTTCACTTTGATCTTAATTGATTGTATTAACTAATCCAAATTTACATTTAAATTTAAGTGAAGTCCAATTTAATGTTATAATTTACTACTTACCTAAACAATGGGTCCTTGGAAGGCCGATACACTTAATTAGGCTTATTATTATTATTATTATTTAAGTCTATGAAGGAAATTGTTCTGAAAAGAAGTTCACTNGACTTATTATTATTATTATTTAAGTCTATGAAGGAAATTGTTCTGAAAAGAAGTTCACTAATAAAAAAAAAAGCTACACTATCCTTTGAAACAATACTCCAGATGTCTAACCAAATTAAGAAACCCATGATCTCATTACTTTTATTCATGTCTTCATTTGCCACCATTTCTCCATTAAACAGTGAATGAAATTACAAAATTAAAGGAATAAAAAAATTGACTCTAAAAAATCCTCCACAAAATTTTATTTACCCAATAATTTTGGTGTTCAAACACAAAAAAGGGGGGGGGAGAATTTGAAGAAACATGTTTTCCAAGTTGTAAAAAAAAGATTCAAACGAACAAAAGAAGGGGCATCATAGTGTGACGACCCAACGTGGAACAATAAAATGACATCATATNGGGAGAATTTGAAGAAACATGTTTTCCAAGTTGTAAAAAAAAGATTCAAACGAACTGAAGAAGGGGCATCATAGTGTGACGACCCAACGTGGAACAATAAAATGACATCATATTGTGATTATCTAGCGTGACATCCTTGACATAAGGTTTGGACACTACAATTAAGCACACACATTCCCTTAAGTTTAGTGTAATGACTCGGTGTGACATCCTTCACATAAGATTTTAACACTACAATTAAACACACACATTCACCTAGTTTTAATAAAGTGACATTATAATGTGACATATTTGACATAAGACTTAAACATAACAATTAAACACAAGCGTTCCCTTGATTTTAATAGAGTGGCATCATAGTGTGATGGCTTAGTGTGACATGTTCCCTTAGTTTTAATAAAGATGAACAAAAAAAAAATTAATGTCCAATTAATATAAGATTATAACATTGTTACAGAAAAAAATTATTGAAAAATTACCAAGAAATTCAAACGTAAAATGAAAAAAACAAAACTTTATTGTTCCACATTAGAAAACTTTATAAACAAAACTTTATTAAATCAAAATACTAAGAAAATAACTAAGTCTATTAATAAAAATAAATAAAATCAAAACTTCATTCCTGTTATTATGCTCATCCATTTGAGATATTCAAACGTAAAATTTAGTTAATGCAATCATATTTCAGTGGCTGGTTTTTAGAAAATATAAATTTCAGTTGGTAGTTTTGAGAAATTCGAAGAAGATAAATTTCAATGAATATGAAATTCATCAGAGGAAAAAGTTTATGATTAATGTCAAAAAATGGGATTCTAATCAAGNAGAAATTCGAAGAAGATAAATTTCAATGAATATGAAATTCATCAGAGGAAAAAGTTTATGATTAATGTCAAAAAATGGGATTCTAATCAAGAAAATTCATCAAGAAATTTGAAAAACTTTATGAAAAAGATTAAGAAAAAAAAAAAAGGGTTTATGATTACAGTCAAGAATGACCACCAATAATCATTGACCAAGGGAAATAATTCGGATACTTGTTAGAGAAGAAAAAAAAACGTTGATGACTGAGAACAAAAAAAAAAATTATTTAATAGCAAAGATAATGCGAATATAATTCAAAATTCACACAAGATTCTAATCCATAAATTTAGGAAACTATAATCTTTTAAAGCAGATTCAAAAAAAAAATTGTCAAATTTAATTGGCATAAATTAGGGTAATGACAATTATGTCATAAAAAATATGAAAAATTGTAAATATGTACCTAATCATAAAATATTTAAGAATATGAGGACTTAATGACTTAAAAGTTTGAGATATTTACATTTAGACAAATAAGTACTTATAGGTGTATCCCTTGTCAATTATCCCCTAAACAATTGTCATTTTATTTTGATAATTAATATAATTATTAAAATAACTTTAATAAGTACTTATAGGCCTTCGCCACTTTTTCTCTCTCCACCTCACTCTTCAAACACAGAACTATGGCTATGACTTATGGGCACCAAGAACTGGTAAGCAAGGCAAATCAAATAAATTGATCGTCAAATAACAACGGTTAAATTAACGATTAATTTGGTGTCAATTTGATAAAATATAATTTTAAATTGATGAAATAGAAAGTCAATTTGATATTAGTTTGATGATAATTAAATTATAAATTGATGAATAAAAAGAGAGATGGAGATAAAGAGGTGGAATAAAAAGAGAGATGGCTAGGTGGGGAGGAGGAAGAGAGGGTAAAACTGGTGTTCTAAAAATAATGTATTATGATATCGTCACTTTTTAGTGTATCAATAACGTGTTGACGACAGAGATGTGTATGAAGTGAATATATAAATTAAAAGTGAATGTAGTGAAATATTATAAAAGATGAGGGAAGTGAATGTAATTTATCCTAATAAATAAATAAAATAAATCTTAGGCCTAATCACATGTGATTATTGGATGTTAAGAGATTTATTTGGATATTACAGACCACTATCGACTTAGATTTTAAGAGAAATGTTCCGACCCTATTTTAGCGAGTAAATATTTAATATAAACGACAATATTACGTTATTATTAATATGAGATATCACTGGTCAATAATCAATAATAAATAAAAGAGTAATGATATGTATCTCAAATTCGTAACCTAAATTTGTATTCCAATTAAGCAGGATCAGTGGATTCCATTTAAAAAAGTTGATAGGACCCACTGATTCAATGGTCCTCCTTGATTTGAGATACAAATTTGGATTATAAATTTAAGATACATAACACTACTCTAAATAAAATAAATGAACCTAACTATTTAATATTTAAGTGATTAAATGTTGTGGATTATAAGTAATTATTAAAATAATAAAGTTTACTATCACTTATTAATGACGACATGAAATTAACGTCACATTAAATATTTTTCCCATGTGTAACTCGGGAATTATGTGGGACCCTTTGATATAAGCTATAGTAATCGTGTGGTTTACGGCTTATAATTGTCGCCTAAGCGTCTATTTTGTTTGCGTGTATTAAAGGGAAGAAGATAAGGATTAAGGGAAAGGAGATGCTTTCTTGATTACAAGGCAACGAACCAAGACCACAGGACCGAGAAAATATTTATTGCAATGCAGGAGAAAATATTAGGTGTAGTATTAGCATCACCACATTATCGCCGCCTGTGTCATTATTCAATAAGAACATAATAATTCAGTAAATGAATCTCGCATACTTTGGTAACTATCATTTCATGCCATTTGATAACAATCAAGTGACATTCACCTTGTCCACTTGTAAGTTTATAATAGGATGGTGACACCATGTGACAAGACCACTGTTACACACAATATTTATTTATAACAGTANTTATTTTGATAATTAATATAATTATTAAAATAACTTTAATAAGTACTTATAGGCCTTCGCCACTTTTTCTCTCTCCACCTCACTCTTCAAACACAGAACTATGGCTATGACTTATGGGCACCAAGAACTGGTAAGCAAGGCAAATCAAATAAATTGATCGTCAAATAACAACGGTTAAATTAACGATTAATTTGGTGTCAATTTGATAAAATATAATTTTAAATTGATGAAATAGAAAGTCAATTTGATATTAGTTTGATGATAATTAAATTATAAATTGATGAATAAAAAGAGAGATGGAGATAAAGAGGTGGAATAAAAAGAGAGATGGCTAGGTGGGGAGGAGGAAGAGAGGGTAAAACTGGTGTTCTAAAAATAATGTATTATGATATCGTCACTTTTTAGTGTATCAATAACGTGTTGACGACAGAGATGTGTATGAAGTGAATATATAAATTAAAAGTGAATGTAGTGAAATATTATAAAAGATGAGGGAAGTGAATGTAATTTATCCTAATAAATAAATAAAATAAATCTTAGGCCTAATCACATGTGATTATTGGATGTTAAGAGATTTATTTGGATATTACAGACCACTATCGACTTAGATTTTAAGAGAAATGTTCCGACCCTATTTTAGCGAGTAAATATTTAATATAAACGACAATATTACGTTATTATTAATATGAGATATCACTGGTCAATAATCAATAATAAATAAAAGAGTAATGATATGTATCTCAAATTCGTAACCTAAATTTGTATTCCAATTAAGCAGGATCAGTGGATTCCATTTAAAAAAGTTGATAGGACCCACTGATTCAATGGTCCTCCTTGATTTGAGATACAAATTTGGATTATAAATTTAAGATACATAACACTACTCTAAATAAAATAAATGAACCTAACTATTTAATATTTAAGTGATTAAATGTTGTGGATTATAAGTAATTATTAAAATAATAAAGTTTACTATCACTTATTAATGACGACATGAAATTAACGTCACATTAAATATTTTTCCCATGTGTAACTCGGGAATTATGTGGGACCCTTTGATATAAGCTATAGTAATCGTGTGGTTTACGGCTTATAATTGTCGCCTAAGCGTCTATTTTGTTTGCGTGTATTAAAGGGAAGAAGATAAGGATTAAGGGAAAGGAGATGCTTTCTTGATTACAAGGCAACGAACCAAGACCACAGGACCGAGAAAATATTTATTGCAATGCAGGAGAAAATATTAGGTGTAGTATTAGCATCACCACATTATCGCCGCCTGTGTCATTATTCAATAAGAACATAATAATTCAGTAAATGAATCTCGCATACTTTGGTAACTATCATTTCATGCCATTTGATAACAATCAAGTGACATTCACCTTGTCCACTTGTAAGTTTATAATAGGATGGTGACACCATGTGACAAGACCACTGTTACACACAATATTTATTTATAACAGTAATTCAACATCAGTATTGTCAAGTAGTATCACTAATTAATAATATATAAACCAATATGAAAATAGATTTCATATAAACTAATAACTACCTATCTATGTAAGTCAATAATTATTCATTCTCCTTTCATGTAATCAAATAGTTATTCAAGTGGATTTCACCCAAACTATTCAATATTTTATTATTGATTAAAATGGTAATAGTATGTGAAAATGTTGATATGGTTGAATATTTACTCCACAAGACCCGTCATTGGAGCTATCAACCATTGGTTTATTGGTTAGTTTAAGTTCTTTGTTTTTTTATTTTCCTTCTCGCCAGTCATTAATGTGTGCTTGCTTTCAACTCTACCCAATGATTTCTACAAGAAAAATAAAAATAGTTATTACTAGAGTAATCCTTTATAATTAGAATTTTGTGTGAGTATGATGCGAAAGTAATGTTTTTAGGTAAATATCATGATACAAACGACTTCTTTGTTAAACAAATTCATAAAAAATGTCATTTGAATTTATTTAATTAATCATGTTAAATGTCTTAATATGTATCATGGTCAAGCTAACATATATAACCTACGAATTAAAATTTTTAAAACTAAGACATCTTTCTCTTTCACCCTTATCTATTGTTTATATGGTCCCATAAAACTACAAATCCACTTAATCTCTATATTAACAAAAATAAGGAAAACATATCTCATGTCATTACAATGATTCATACAAGATTTTATTTAAAATTGAAAAAGTTGTTAGAGATTTTCTTTAAATAAAAATAATTAATTGAGTTTAATCATGTTCAAATAGAATTGTTTATATTTGACAATAACTTAACTGTTTTGTATTCGTGTTAATCGATTGTATCATTTTTTTATTTGTATTGAGTTAATTTTAATCTATTAACTTCAAATCAAATTTGTATCATATTAACTAAATATGACAAAAATTATACCCCTTCGCGTAGATGGGAGTTTTGTCCACAGGAAAGGGGAGAGAGAGAGAGTACAAAACTTTTAAGCCTTTAGCGCATCATATGTATACATGCCGGTAAAACTTGAGTATGCATGTGTACGAAAAAAAAATATAGGAAATAATTTTTTTTATATAGTGCATGTTTTAATATGAATATAAAAAAATTAGAATTACACTAAAAAAAAAAAAATCAAAGTTGAGTTATTTACAAAAATGTCATTGCGTGACATTTCTTCCCAAGCTGCTGCCTGGCAGCATAAGAGCTCTCCCCAGCCTTCTCCAAGTTTCTAGAATGGTGGAGGAGATGCTTAAGACATTAACATGTCTCTGGATAAGGGAGAAACGCCAAGAGAGGAGAGAGAGGGAGAAAAGAGAAGTTAGAGTGAGAAAATCAAATTTGGAATTTTTGATTTGTGGAAAAAGCTACTTCGAACAATTAAAGGTATGCTACTAAACTAATTTGAGGGCTAGGAATCTCCTGGTATCATTAGAATTTCATATCATGTATTACAATTGCTCGAATTCATGTTTTAAATTTTTGGTTTGAGGTCATTTTGATTAATTTGGTTGACATGGTTGTGTTGTGGGGAGATATAAGAGTATTTTGGTGGTGATTTCAAAGTTTGCCATGGTCGGAGGTGGTGGGGTGGTGGTGATGAAGTTTCGGCCATGGTGGATTTTTGATCTCTTAATTTTGGGGCTTAAGCTTTGGAGGAAAGGTTGTTCATAGCTAAAATGGACTTTAGGAATCAATTGGTGACCTTAGAAATGGATTTAGAAGCTGTTAAGATGGTTAAAATGCAAGTTGTAGGTCTGGCCATAAACTAAAAACCTTATTTTTTGTTTACTTTGACCGATTTTGTTTATGGGTTTAAACTTAATTCAAAGATTGAGAATTATGGGGTTTGTTAAAGTGATGTATGGTGAGTGTTTAGGTTCAAAATATAGGTGAAAAGGTGTATTTAGTAGGAAAAAATAAGGGTGAAAATTAAGGAGGTTAGGGCTGATGGGAAGAGACTAGGGTTTTGATCAAAGGGACCAAGGAAGAAGATGAAGGAGGAGTAGGTATACCAGTGCACCCCGATGGTGTGTGAGGGAGTGTCTGAAATCTGATTGACCTCTGGTCAGTGCCAAAAGTTTTGTAACGTCCATGCGGAGGTTTTGGTAAAATTTCAAATCAATCCGACGATCGCATCAAAATGAGGATTAAAATGACTGTTTTGGCCTCCGAAGTTAATTTGGCCCAGTTTTTTTTGGTGATTTTGNTTCAAGTGGATTTCACCCAAACTATTCAATATTTTATTATTGATTAAAATGGTAATAGTATGTGAAAATGTTGATATGGTTGAATATTTACTCCACAAGACCCGTCATTGGAGCTATCAACCATTGGTTTATTGGTTAGTTTAAGTTCTTTGTTTTTTTATTTTCCTTCTCGCCAGTCATTAATGTGTGCTTGCTTTCAACTCTACCCAATGATTTCTACAAGAAAAATAAAAATAGTTATTACTAGAGTAATCCTTTATAATTAGAATTTTGTGTGAGTATGATGCGAAAGTAATGTTTTTAGGTAAATATCATGATACAAACGACTTCTTTGTTAAACAAATTCATAAAAAATGTCATTTGAATTTATTTAATTAATCATGTTAAATGTCTTAATATGTATCATGGTCAAGCTAACATATATAACCTACGAATTAAAATTTTTAAAACTAAGACATCTTTCTCTTTCACCCTTATCTATTGTTTATATGGTCCCATAAAACTACAAATCCACTTAATCTCTATATTAACAAAAATAAGGAAAACATATCTCATGTCATTACAATGATTCATACAAGATTTTATTTAAAATTGAAAAAGTTGTTAGAGATTTTCTTTAAATAAAAATAATTAATTGAGTTTAATCATGTTCAAATAGAATTGTTTATATTTGACAATAACTTAACTGTTTTGTATTCGTGTTAATCGATTGTATCATTTTTTTATTTGTATTGAGTTAATTTTAATCTATTAACTTCAAATCAAATTTGTATCATATTAACTAAATATGACAAAAATTATACCCCTTCGCGTAGATGGGAGTTTTGTCCACAGGAAAGGGGAGAGAGAGAGAGTACAAAACTTTTAAGCCTTTAGCGCATCATATGTATACATGCCGGTAAAACTTGAGTATGCATGTGTACGAAAAAAAAATATAGGAAATAATTTTTTTTATATAGTGCATGTTTTAATATGAATATAAAAAAATTAGAATTACACTAAAAAAAAAAAAATCAAAGTTGAGTTATTTACAAAAATGTCATTGCGTGACATTTCTTCCCAAGCTGCTGCCTGGCAGCATAAGAGCTCTCCCCAGCCTTCTCCAAGTTTCTAGAATGGTGGAGGAGATGCTTAAGACATTAACATGTCTCTGGATAAGGGAGAAACGCCAAGAGAGGAGAGAGAGGGAGAAAAGAGAAGTTAGAGTGAGAAAATCAAATTTGGAATTTTTGATTTGTGGAAAAAGCTACTTCGAACAATTAAAGGTATGCTACTAAACTAATTTGAGGGCTAGGAATCTCCTGGTATCATTAGAATTTCATATCATGTATTACAATTGCTCGAATTCATGTTTTAAATTTTTGGTTTGAGGTCATTTTGATTAATTTGGTTGACATGGTTGTGTTGTGGGGAGATATAAGAGTATTTTGGTGGTGATTTCAAAGTTTGCCATGGTCGGAGGTGGTGGGGTGGTGGTGATGAAGTTTCGGCCATGGTGGATTTTTGATCTCTTAATTTTGGGGCTTAAGCTTTGGAGGAAAGGTTGTTCATAGCTAAAATGGACTTTAGGAATCAATTGGTGACCTTAGAAATGGATTTAGAAGCTGTTAAGATGGTTAAAATGCAAGTTGTAGGTCTGGCCATAAACTAAAAACCTTATTTTTTGTTTACTTTGACCGATTTTGTTTATGGGTTTAAACTTAATTCAAAGATTGAGAATTATGGGGTTTGTTAAAGTGATGTATGGTGAGTGTTTAGGTTCAAAATATAGGTGAAAAGGTGTATTTAGTAGGAAAAAATAAGGGTGAAAATTAAGGAGGTTAGGGCTGATGGGAAGAGACTAGGGTTTTGATCAAAGGGACCAAGGAAGAAGATGAAGGAGGAGTAGGTATACCAGTGCACCCCGATGGTGTGTGAGGGAGTGTCTGAAATCTGATTGACCTCTGGTCAGTGCCAAAAGTTTTGTAACGTCCATGCGGAGGTTTTGGTAAAATTTCAAATCAATCCGACGATCGCATCAAAATGAGGATTAAAATGACTGTTTTGGCCTCCGAAGTTAATTTGGCCCAGTTTTTTTTGGTGATTTTGGAAAAATAAATTTTATATTCATTCCTAGGTAGGTTATTTGAGTATGTGTATGAAAATTCATTGAAAAATAACATTGTTTTATTTTTGGCTATTTCGGATCAAAAAACAGCACAGGATAGAGTTTCTCAATTCCGGATCAGTCGAAATTTTTCAAATTCATTTTGAAATCATGTATTACATTATTTATGAATTATTAACATATGTTAAAATTTATGATAGATTATTTTGAATTTGAATTAGAAATCAGGGATCCTTATTAGGATTTTGTATGCAGTAACGCACAGTGTCTGAAACGATGCATTTGATTGTATAAAAAAGGATTCTCGATTCCTGATTCCTTTTAAACTAATTGTAAGTGCACATAAGTTGAGTGGTAATAAGGATTTATATTCGAATTTGAAGTTGTAAAGGATACTCACTGAATTCGTAAACGCATGAAGGGTTAGTTGGTCTTCAGACTTTGAGTACTGAAGTTAAAATATGGTGAATATGAAACGTCACGAAACACATTCCTATGCATTGATTTGCATTAGTTAAGCTATTTTGATTTGATAATCATTTGCATTAATTCATGTGTCAACTGTTAGGGTCAGAGGCTACTATCTCAGTTACACATAGGGATCGACCGTAAAGAAAGAAAGGGTATCTGTCAGCTGTAAAGGTGAAGTGTACTGCTTCATAATACTTGAAAATAAAAGTATATGATATACCAAGTTTATTCTTTTACATGTGAGATATCAATTTTGTTGAATTGATTTGAGTTGAGTTGCTTAAGTTATGGATCAATTATGTTTGGTTGAAAAACTTATGATTTGTTGAAAAGTTTGTGATTTGATTAGTATCCACTGTGCTAGAGTTGTTGATAGCTTTTTTTTTTTTTTTGAAAGAAACGATAAACACACACACATACACATGGGACCACTGCAACACCGCCACTTAAAAGTGGTAGTGTCATAGGGTCTTATATACACACACACCCAACCCCAACTCTAGCACTTAAAAGTGGTAGAGTTGTTAACAGTTTGACATGGTTTACATGTTATTGATTTGAACACTGCACAGTTGTCGTGAGACATCTTAACATTGCTTAAATGTTGTTGATAGCCTGACATTGTTTAAATATTGTTGTTGACTTATAGCATATGTGGACTATTTATTATGTTGTTATATTAGCAGAGATTATGAGATTTCAAAATGAGTTGAAAATACTTTGATTTTGACGTTCTCCTAAGATTGTGAACATATTTTGGTAAAATGATAATGATATTTGATCAATATTTTTAATATTTTCGTTTATTATGATACGCAGTACACTCAAAAAATTATTGGTTTCAGGATGTCGAAATCTAGAGTGAGGTCCACTAATGCACTAGCATGGTAGAGATGGGGCAAAAAATAAGGAATCTTGTTATGTACGTACTTAACAAGAGTGTCTATTTTTCCTGCTGTTTGTTGTAAAGGGATGGAATTCTAAATCTTTTAATTTGGCATAAACGACACCGTTGTGTACTTGGTATATAGTTTTCTGTTTTAATTGTGACATTATTGATTTTTAAATGCATTATTGCATTATAAACGCAAGTAACGCCACGTGTTGAATTACGTTTCCATCTCTGGGAAACCAAAGAGAGTCTCTCAGGATGGGGTGTGACAATGCCAATGTACATCCATGTATTTTTTTGTTTTTTTGGTGTGTGTGTGTGGGTGTAAGTGGAGAAAATATTTGGTATAATACTGATATTACATCATCAATATCAAGTGGTGTTNGTGTGTGTGGGTGTAAGTGGAGAAAATATTTGGTATAATACTGATATTACATCATTAATATCAAGTGGTGTCACTAACTAGTGATAAAATATCAAGTGAATTTAGTTGACTTCATTGTTTTAATAACTACCTCATCAAATAATTGCCACGTTGAAATAGTGAGATTTATTAATCATATTTATTATTTTATAATTATTTGTTGATACCATGTGATATTAATAATGTAGTGTCCTTCAACCAATTTGTTAGCAACACCAAAAAAAATAATAATAATGTAGTGTCATCATAATACCTAATATTTACTCGTGTAGATGGGGGAAGGGGGGTTGCTAAGTATAGTAATACCTAGGGTGAGCTCCGACTCCATTGGAGTCGGAGGTCATGTTTCCCAACTGCGACTCTAACTTTAGTTAGAGTGACTTTTGCCTCCGTCTCCGACCCCAACGTACAACGACTCCTCCATTGCATCCGACTCCGAGCGAAGTTTCGGAGAGATAACTATTCTGCTCAAATGGCTCAGTCGCTCAACAAACATACAAAACCACACATCTCATCACATTTTTTTATTTCTATTGGGAAATTATGGAAGGCATCACAATGCTTCTCAACTGATTGTTTGCATCAAGATGAAAGACCTAACAAACTAATCATAAAAAAAAAAAAATCAATAAACAACGAAATCCCAAAGCATGTTTACATCTATAAACCATAAACAAAATGGCAATGAAATAGGAAGAAAAAGAAAATCATGTTCTGCAGATCAACTATTTTATGAGGAACATAACAGAGATCAAACTGAAATAAGAGAGAGATGAAATGAAACAGAAGAGGATAAGATAACGCAGGACAAAAATTTTAGCAGTCGACTGAAGATCTGAGTTACTTGTTGACTAAAATCTAGGGTTTCTTGGTTGAGATCTGGGATTGCTCGTTGACTGTGGGAGTGAGAGAGAGAGATAGGGGGAAATTGGGAATATATAGGTTGGGAGTTTAGGGTTAGTATTAACATATTAAATAATTTATAATTTATATAAAATTATTAATTAATAAAAATTAGAGTCAGAGTTTTTTAGGAAAGGATTTCAAACACCTACTCCGATTCCAACTACGATAGAGGTGTAAGTTTATTCTCTAACTTCGACTTCCTTAAAACTCCAACTCCTCTATAGGATGAACTAGTAAAGTAAAACAAAAATAAACGAAAAAACCCATGTCATGTGATGCTCCACTGACTTTGACTTATTACTTCAGACAAATGCCCACTGAAATTAAAAGCATGATGAGACGGTCGTTATCTACAGTCGGGGGGGGACCAACTCCTTACCAGGCATTAATGTTGTAGAGCATTTGACTGACTTGAATACCAACTCTGTACCAAAAAATTAAAAAACACCACCTATTAAATCACCTAATCTCACCCATCTATCGAGCGGTTGACAAGTCATGTTATGATTCAAACAATAATTTTTCTTACCTTATAAACAATTTAATTTTGATATTTTTTTGTGTCTTCTAAAAAAGTGTTGTCGATGTCTCTTAATAATCAACGAGTTCTAAAAAATTATGCATATTATTTTAATATATTTTCTACTTTCATGTTAAATTCTTGGAATTCGCAACAATAGCCTTGGCCTTCCTTTCATTTTACCTTAGTAGTTGGGGTTCAATAGTTAATAGGGATCATGCGTACAAGTTGGGTATTTTTATGCATTTTCTCTCTTTTTTTTTTTGGTATTTGCAGATTATAAATTGGATTATACACATTGGTTTCTTTTGAATTCATGATGAGTCGTACATTTATAGAAGGAATATGTTGAAAGGGATCAAAATATGTTCATACCATTTATGGTTTTTTGTTATGTTAATTTTGATATATGTAGAAGTTTCAAAATTAAGGTCTATTTTGCCCTTTAATCTCTTTTCGAGAGGAAAATAAATCATGTATAGATGTGTCATGTACGAGTGCACATAAAGAGACGTTTAATTGTAGATAATAGATACTGGTTCATTTTATTTTCTTCATCTGTCTATTAAATTCACTTTCACAGGAGAAATATGTATTGTCGATTCGTACAAACCTCAGTGAGAATGCACTGAGAAACTGAATAGCCCATTCAGAGGCCCAAATTGTTTCACAAGATACTAACTCTGTCATGTCCAAGTGTTTGGAGGCTGGTTTAATGATTTGAGTGATAATTCATAAGTTTACAGTTTGACTAGATCAATCATGATAACATTTAGTGAATTTTCTTCCAAAAAAACTAGCAACTCAGAGCTACTAAAACGAACCCAAGCATTATTTCATATGAATGTCATCCTTAGGTTTGAATATTACGTAACAACCTGTAGATCTCCAAAGCAAAACACGAAATACATATCCAAAAAGCTTCAGCATAAGTTTAAAATACATAAACTTCCAAAACTAGGTATATGCCAAAACAAGCCAAACATTCAAGACACTTCCGTGAAAGAAGTCCCGTCATCTCCAGGGTTATTACTTGCAAAATTGTTAGGAATGAACCATGCCCAGTAAAAAGTAACACCTCCCATCCTATCGACTAACTTGTATATAAACATTATGTGTGTAATTGTATATATGAGATAACAAATAGCATTGCATGCATCATAGTAGTACATGCGTTCTAGACGACGTATAAATGCCCAAATCACATGTATTGCATCCACCACAAATATTATGTAGACTTGGATTTCAAATTGAATTCCTTATTTACCGACTTTGGATCATCTATTTCAAGTCCAACAATTTGGCGGAAGACTAGGACCACTTAAAGGGCTTCCACATCAAGTGTGTCTCACCCCCTCGTTTCTTGTATACAATATATACGAGTTATAAAATGTACACAAAAATTGTCACAACAACCAAACATGAAATATCAGGTCAAAACTCTACTCAAAGTGACTGTTAGTATATATATTGCTTTTCTAATCAACCTCCCTAGCTTTTACAATTTCTCAAAAATTGTGTGAGGGTTGATTTTTGTTCCAAAACTTTGTACGGTAGATTATGAATGCATGAAAAACTTTCCACGTGCACTTGTCCTTAAGCTTTTACATGTGTACCAGCCATTACATGCGAAACACACACCTCATATATTTCATGCATTGTACTTGTAATATGTTTAATTACATATTTATACTTTAGTTATGTGCATAAAAAGTACAATATATAATAGTTTTAGTCATTTATACTTTGTACACTAAAACACATTTTTTTTAACTAATAATGCTCATTAGTCTAGTTATGTGATTACAGTATTTTAACCTAGTGACTTAAAATTGAGATAGAAAATTTTGAATTCTCACAGATCCAATCCATCATTGCAGTTTTGATGTTGGAGGTGAGGGTTAGTGGGCCAAAAATTGCGGCCCATAAAACAGAATTTGGATCCTTTAAGAGTAGTTGAATCTTTATTTTTTTAGAAATATTCATTGATTTGGGAACCTTTTGATTGTTGATGTTGTAACCTCTCTCTCTCTCTCTCTCTCTCTTATTTTATGTGGTAGAGTTAATCTCAAATTATACTTTCAAAGGTGTCTCGAATCTTAAATTATATTCTCAAAATTTAAAAATATAAATTTGTAAGGTTAATTGTAAGTTACACCCTGAAAGATAGTGAGAATCTCAATTTATATCCTCAAAGATAAAAAATCTCAATTTACACCCTCAGAGATAGAAATTTGTATCAATGTGCACCCCCAAGGATAAAAATCTCAATTTATACCCTTAAAGATAGAAATTTGTATCAATGTGCACCTAAAACTAAATTGATAAATTATATCTAGATCCCCTCATGCTTGTCACTTAATCATTTGGACCCCTTCACATTTAAAATATTACTCATATCTAATGACGTTTGTGCACGTGTAACATGTAATCCCTTTTCATTGATATCTGTTAATATAACTGTTAAAAAATATGATTTTATCCTAATAAAAAATTTAATTTCATATTACCCTTTATTTTGTGGGTTCGATATACTTTAAAGTTCAAAATCAAGTTTACCATTGGACAATATAATTTTTTATTAGGATAAAATTATATTTTTTAACGGTTATATTAACAAATATCAATGAAATGAGATTACATGTTATACGTGCACAAACGTAATGAGATGTAGGAGTAATATTTTAAATGTAAAGAGGTCAAAATGATTAAGTGACAAGTATGAGGGAATCTAAGTATAATTCATCAATTTAGTTTTAGGGTGCACATTGATACAAATTTCTATCTTTGAAGGTGTAAATTAAAATTTTTATCTTTAGGGGTGCACATTGATACAAATATTTATCTTTGAGGGTGTAAATTAAAATTTTTGATCTTTAAGAATATAAATTAAAATTTCAACAATCTTTCAAGGTACAATTTATAATTAATCTAAATTTGTATAATTGTACACCTAAAACTAACGATCATTCACTTTTCCGTCTAAAACTAAGTCACGTGGGTTAGAGGTGAGAGGGGCATGGGTTAAGTGTAAAATCAAAGCCTCATGTGATGAGCTTTTCTTGAGGAAAACCTCAGTTTCAAGATACAAAATAGAGATGGGCCAAATTATTGTCAAATCATAGAAGTGGAGATGCGCTGCTGTTCACCTTGAAGACCTGCAAAATGTCTTGCATAGTTAGAGAATACAACAATGATTTGTGCACCAGAGATACGCCAAATTATGGTAAGGGTTTTTCTTTCTCTGTCTCTATTTTTGTTAAATTGACATTGTACATCATTATTTTTTGTTTTTCTGTTTGTGTGACTTTGATTCTTGTTTTTTTTAATCTTTCTCAAATAGTTTTTCCCATTTGTTTAGTCCAAATGGTTCTTGCCATTAGTTTAAAAATACATATTGTATTTTGCCTTTTGACTTTTTGCGTTGATTGTGTGAACGCATTAGTTAGATTTGAAAATGATTCTTGTTTTGTTTGTTTATCTGTGAGTGTTATGGGAACTTGTGTAGATCTATTTTTATATTGGATGTGGGGTTATGGTTTTTCTTGCCTTTTTTTTCTCTTTGGAGGCTTTTTTTATTTGCTTTTTAAATTTTTTTATACAGGTGATGATTACGGATATTTCACGATTAGAATGCATCACAGTGGAAATTTTGATGGTTGTGGTGATGAAGTGTATATTGATGGAAGAGTGAATAGTACTGATATGTGTCGATTTGATCAAATTTCCCTTATGAACTGAAAGAAGTTGATGCAGCTGCATACAATTGGTTGTCTGAGAAACCACCAATTAATTGGTCTAGATCCCATTTTAGTTCCTTTCCCTGGTGTGATACACTGCTTAACAATTTATGTGAGAATTTTAATGGTTGCATTGTTGAAGCTAGGGATAAACCTATAATCACAATGCTAGAAAAAATAAGATTGTGGTTAATGGAAAGGTTGCATCATCCAAGGGATTCCCTAAAAAACTATAACGAATCTATCTGCCCTAATATTTAAGGTAGATTGGAGGCAATTAAAGTTGAATTTGTTGGTTTCATACCATATTGGAATGGGGGTGATCAATTTGAGTTAGTTGGAATGGGTGGTGAACAAAGGACTGTTGATGTGAAGAAGAGGACATGTAGTTATAGGAAGTGGGATTTAACTGGAATCCCATGTAAGCATGCAGTCTCTGCTATTAGATTTTTGGGACTACAACTAGAAGATTATGTGGCTCAGTGGTGCAAGGTGGAAACTTTTATCATGTGTTACAACCACCTTATTAATCCTATAAATGGAAAAGAAATGTGGCATAGAACAATGAATTCACCTTTGCTTCCTCCAATTGTAAGCAGGAGACCTAGCAGGCCTAAGAAAGTTAGGAGGAGAGAAATTGATGAACAACCAAAAGGTTTCAAGTTGACGAGGAAGTATAAGCCTATTATGTGTTCAAATTGTGGTCAAAGTGGCCATAACAAAAGAAAGTGTAAAAGGCAAACAGTTACACCAGATGCACCAGTAGTTACACTAACACCAGTTACACCATCAACTGGTGTCAGCACATCTACATTCTCAATTCCAAGAGCAAGAGTGAAGTTGCCTGTAAGTGCAACACTAATTTTCTTTAAGTTCGTTGTAAATGTTGAATGTATAGTTGAACTAAGTTAATGTTCATTATTTCCAGGTTTGGAGGAAAAAAACTTCAACAACACCAGCTTCATCAGCATTAGCATCAACATCTGTACCAACAACATCGTTTGTACCTGTAACATCATGTATACCAACAACACATTCACACTTTAGGCCACCAATACCATCAGTACAACACAGAAGATGGAGACCACCAACACCATCACCATCACACACGAAATGGAGGCCACCAACACCATTTTCATATGCAACACCAACTTCATCATCAACATCATGGAGGCCACCAACACAATAAAGTAGAATACTACACTTTTGAAATGAATTTTTTTTTTTTTTTAGATTTCTCTTTAAACAGTAGTTGCATTTTTTGGTTGGTTGGATGTTTGACTATGGATGATACAAAAACAGTGTTTGGTTTTAAGTTTTTGGGATGATTTCTAACTAATGGTTGGAAATCAACTTTTGGATCATATTTATGTGTAATATTGGAATTTGGTGAATGAATATCTCGTTACAAAGTAGATGTCTTTTCTTTCGTTTTACAAATTTATGTCTTTGAAGGTGTAAATTAATATTTTTAAAATTTGAAGGTATACATTAATATTTTTAAACTTTAAGTGTACAAATTAAATTTTGAAAGATTTTTTGGGGTACAATTTACAATTAATCTTATTTTTTTCTAACATAGCAGAACCTCTCATGGAGGGAAGCAAGATAGTTTTTATTTTGGCGTCAAGCATATTGAATTTTACACTTAAGCTCATGCCCCTCCCACCTCTAACTCCCGTGACTTAGTTTTAGACGAAAAAGTGGGTGGATGTTAGTTTTAGGTGCACAATTATATAAATTTATATCTTTGNTAAGCTCATGCCCCTCCCACCTCTAACTCCCGTGACTTAGTTTTAGACGAAAAAGTGAGTGGATGTTAGTTTTAGGTGCACAATTATATAAATTTATATCTTTGAAAGTGTAAATTAATATTTATAAATTTTGAATGTACAATTTAAGATTCGAGAGATATCTTTTAAAGTGTAATTTGAGATTAACTCAATATGGCAAGTTGGGTATGACATTGGCAATTTCCTAACTGTGGCCGACAACATAATTTTTTTTTTGTAGCTTTAAAAAAGTAGCATGATTCGATTGGTTTCAGTCTCACATGTATCACGCACATGATCTCTTACGTATGGGCCCCATTAGATTATAATTTATGACCCTGTATTGCCAACAAATGCATTGACATTTTTGTTCAAAATTCATAGAATACTTACAGAAACTGCCGTTAAGTTGAAACCTGACCAGCTAAGAGCTAACTGTTATGTTTTATTTGCTACGACGGAGAAGGACAGAAAATTTGAGAGAGAGATAATATATTATGTTTGATAACGAAAAAAAATATGAAGGATGGAGAACTGAGTTGATAACTTTTCCTTTTAATTCATCAAAATTAATTCTTCTAAAATTAAAAAAAAATAGATAAAAAATTAATTATGTGTGTTAAAATATATATTATTTATCCATATATCTTTTGTTATATATATATATATATATATATATATATATAAATATAATATTTATCAGTGCCACCTGCTATCATGATTGACCTGGTTTCAACCTACTACTACTAGTTAAAATACACAACTTTGTTGACATTACATCTCTAAATAAGAGGAAAGGCAGAAAGAAAATCAGGCAGAGAATTCTGATATGGAGAACAATTGCCGATCAGAGACTGCTGGAAAACCCATAATATGCAAAGGTTTAATGCTTACTCTGTTCAACATTTTCATATAACTTGTTTGGTTTTTTAATCAGTTTGAATAATTTTTTTTTTTTGGTTTCTAACTGTTTCGTGATCCAACAGCTGCAGTATGCAGAAAAGCAGGAGAGGCACTAGTTATAGAGGATATTGAAGTGGCCCCTCCTAAAGCTTGGGAGGTTCGGATCAAAATCCTATGCACATCCCTTTGTCACAGTGATGTTACCATGTGGAAACTAGAACTTGTAAGCCCTTATAACTCAATGCAACATTCAACATAAATTTTTGTGAACAACTATGTTCTTCTAACTGTCATTGTCATTGTCATGCCATTACTTAGGCACCGATTGCATTTTTTCCAAGGATTTTTGGGCACGAAGCAGTTGGGTAAAGTTTCGAAAGGCCATGATTTTGCACTATGCGATTGTTTCCAAGGATTAAAATTTTGTTTCAAAACGGTTGAAACGTTTTCATTTTCGAGGAGACCGAAACAAATCAATGATGGAATCAAAATTTTAATCTTTCGAGGTGTTTCATTATTTTTTGAGGTGTTTTGTAATCTTTCAATGTATTTGTGCAATTATTTTAGAATGTTTCATGGTATTGTAAGATGAGTAATGTTATTTGAACCTAAAAATCTAATCTCATTTAAATTGATTGTGAGCCCCATCAAACATTGGAACTTGTTCTTCATTCAATGATTTCAATGAAAGGTCAACAAATAAAATCAGATTTTTAGATTTGAATAGCATTACTCTTTCAAAATATTTTAGTATATTTCAACTAATATTTTTAAAAAATAATTCTTAATTTTTTTTTATTTTTTTTTCAAACGTTTTCGAAACATATCAAAATGTTTCTATTTCCTAGGTAACCGAAACAATGCACCGAAACGAAATTTTAATCCTTGAGTGTTTCATTTGTCAAACACTTCTTTTTTATGATTTTTTTTTTTTTTATGTTTTTTGCTTGGTGTGTTAGTATTGTTGAGAGTGTAGGAGAGCATGTGGAGGAAGTGGAAGAAGGAGAATTAGTTGTGCCAGTATTTGAAAGGAACTGTGGAGAATGCAGAGATTGCAAGTCTCATAAAAGCAACAATTGTTCAAAATTTCCCACTGAGTTTTATGGTGGTATGCCAAGGGATGGAACCAGCAGGTTCAAGGACTTGAATGGAGAGGTTGTGCATCATTTCTTCTCAGTGTCTAGCTTTTCCCAGTACACAGTGGTGGATATCACACATGTTGCAAAACTAAATTGTGAGATTCCTATTGATAAAGCCTGCTTGCTTAGTTGTGGGGTGACAACCGGTAAGCCATTCATTGATTCTACAAGTTCCCACATTATGCATAACAAAGACCATATGCTTCTCCTTTAACTATTTCAGAATATCCAGAGTTGTTCCTACTGATTCAAATTTCTTAATTTTCATGCTATAACTAATCTGCTTCATTGAAAAATTGGGGTTTGATTAGTAAAAATTGTTGAGGTGTCAAACAAGTCTCACATCTGTTAGTGATGAGGTGGTCCTGGGCCGTATATTAGGTGCGCCTTTTAGGCTGGAATCCCATGCCCAACAAATGGTAACAGGCCGATCGGCCCAAGCCACCGTGTGGACTTAGGTCCTTGTGTCAGATGAAAGAACAATGATGGTCATCCATTGTAAGCCTCGTTCAGGAGAAGGATTGTCGAGGTGTCAAACAAATCCCATATCGGTTGGTGATGAAAGGATCCTGAGCCATATAAAGGAGCGGATCATTCTACCTACGAGATGCGCCTTTTGGGCTGGAACCCCATGCCCAATAGAAATTTACGTCAATAATGGTACAAGACAATCCTCATCATTGAATGGTGTAAATCATGAAAATGGATTTGCTAATCATGGCATGAACATACTAGGAAGCACTAAAAAGAAGTATGCTGCTATGCTCAAGAAGCAAGCTTGTTTGTGGTTAGTTTTTTAGTACACACCTAAATGATCACTTAGTTTATGGTATAAAAAAAGAAGGACCCTCTGTTTGTTTGTTTACTTCACCATTGCACTTTTAGAGGGGAGCTGATTTGGGGAATTATCAATTGTATTGTTCCTGAATGCAGGAGTTGGTGCAGCATGGGAGGTTGCAAAAGTGGAAGAGGGCTCTACTGTGGCCATCTTTGGACTAGGTGCTATTGGACTCGCGGTAAAAACAATTCACTTGTCCTAAATCACCTCTGATGCCGCACTTTCACTCTCTCCCTTCTACACTCTATTGTCACCTTGTGTCTTTTCAAGTCTTCACTCTCTCCCATAACTTGTAACCAGGGACATGATGTAAACCTCGTCACTGGTTTTCAAAGTCTAACCGAGATAAAGGGTCATAAATATATATATAGAGAGAGAGAGAGAGAGACTACTTAGTCCTTAAAAATGGAATTGGAAAAGATGAGTTATAAAGGAATATTCACAACTCAACCCACCCTTTCCTATCTATAGTAAGATCCCAATCTTCTGCATGCATAGTAATTCTCAATTTGTACACTTCTATGGTATGCAATTACATAAGGAAATGAAATGTACTGTANCCCATAACTTGTAACCAGGGACATGATGTAAACCTCGTCACTGGTTTTCAAAGTCTACCCGAGATAAAGGGTCATAAATATATATATAGAGAGAGAGAGAGAGAGACTACTTAGTCCTTAAAAATGGAATTGGAAAATATGAGTTATAAAGGAATATTCACAACTCAACCCACCCTTTCCTATCTATAGTAAGATTCCAATCTTCTGCATGCATAGTAATTCTCAATTTGTACACTTCTATGGTATGCAATTACATAAGGAAATGAAATGGACTGTGNTTTTTAGATTTGAATAGCATTACTCTTTCAAAATATTTTAGTATATTTCAACTAATATTTTTAAAAAATAATTCTTAATTTTTTTTTATTTTGTTTTCAAACGTTTTCGAAACATATCAAAATGTTTCTATTTCCTAGGTAACCGAAACAATGCACCGAAACGAAATTTTANTTTTAGTATATTTCAACTAATATTTTTAAAAAATAATTCTTAATTTTTTTTTATTTTTTTTTCAAACGTTTTCGAAACATATCAAAATGTTTCTATTTCCTAGGTAACCGAAACAATGCACCGAAACGAAATTTTAATCCTTGAGTGTTTCATTTGTCAAACACTTCTTTTTTATGATTTTTTTTTTTTTTATGTTTTTTGCTTGGTGTGTTAGTATTGTTGAGAGTGTAGGAGAGCATGTGGAGGAAGTGGAAGAAGGAGAATTAGTTGTGCCAGTATTTGAAAGGAACTGTGGAGAATGCAGAGATTGCAAGTCTCATAAAAGCAACAATTGTTCAAAATTTCCCACTGAGTTTTATGGTGGTATGCCAAGGGATGGAACCAGCAGGTTCAAGGACTTGAATGGAGAGGTTGTGCATCATTTCTTCTCAGTGTCTAGCTTTTCCCAGTACACAGTGGTGGATATCACACATGTTGCAAAACTAAATTGTGAGATTCCTATTGATAAAGCCTGCTTGCTTAGTTGTGGGGTGACAACCGGTAAGCCATTCATTGATTCTACAAGTTCCCACATTATGCATAACAAAGACCATATGCTTCTCCTTTAACTATTTCAGAATATCCAGAGTTGTTCCTACTGATTCAAATTTCTTAATTTTCATGCTATAACTAATCTGCTTCATTGAAAAATTGGGGTTTGATTAGTAAAAATTGTTGAGGTGTTAAACAAGTCTCACATCTGTTAGTGATGAGGTGGTCCTGGGCCGTATATTAGGTGCGCCTTTTAGGCTGGAATCCCATGCCCAACAAATGGTAACAGGCCGATCGGCCCAAGCCACCGTGTGGACTTAGGTCCTTGTGTCAGATGAAAGAACAATGATGGTCATCCATTGTAAGCCTCGTTCAAGAGAAGGATTGTCGAGGTGTCAAACAAATCCCATATCGGTTGGTGATGAAAGGATCCTGAGCCATATAAAGGAGCGGATCATTCTACCTACGAGATGTGCCTTTTGGGCTGGAACCCCATGCCCAATAGAAATTTACGTCAATAATGGTACAAGACAATCCTCATCATTGAATGGTGTAAATCATGAAAATGGATTTGCTAATCATGGCATGAACATACTAGGAAGCACTAAAAAGAAGTATGCTGCTATGCTCAAGAAGCAAGCTTGTTTGTGGTTAGTTTTTTAGTACACACCTAAATGATCACTTAGTTTATGGTATAAAAAAAGAAGGACCCTCTGTTTGTTTGTTTACTTCACCATTGCACTTTTAGAGGGGAGCTGATTTGGGGAATTATCAATTGTATTGTTCCTGAATGCAGGAGTTGGTGCAGCATGGGAGGTTGCAAAAGTGGAAGAGGGCTCTAGTGTGGCCATCTTTGGACTAGGTGCTATTGGACTCGCGGTAAAAACAATTCACTTGTCCTAAATCACCTCTGATGCCGCACTTTCACTCTCTCCCTTCTACACTCTATTGTCACCTTGTGTCTTTTCAAGTCTTCACTCTCTCCCATAACTTGTAACCAGGGACATGATGTAAACCTCGTCACTGGTTTTCAAAGTCTAACCGAGATAAAGGGTCATAAATATATATATAGAGAGAGAGAGAGAGAGACTACTTAGTCCTTAAAAATGGAATTGGAAAAGATGAGTTATAAAGGAATATTCACAACTCAACCCACCCTTTCCTATCTATAGTAAGATTCCAATCTTCTGCATGCATAGTAATTCTCAATTTGTACACTTCTATGGTATGCAATTACATAAGGAAATGAAATGGACTGTGAGCCAATTTAACAGGTTGCAGAGGGAGCAAGGCTACGTGGAGCTTCAAAAATCATAGGTGTGGATTTGAATCCAGAAAAATTTGAAATCGGTGAGTGATCATTGACTTCATCTTCTTTGTCCTAACAATTTTATCGATTTGAATGTCTTCATTACAGGATTGAGTTTTGGTAAGACTTATAAGAACCAAACAAAAAGAGTTGGTAAACTTAAAAGAGTTTTAACATGTGCAGGGAAGAAGTTTGGGGTCACTGATTTTGTTAATCCGACTTCCTGTGGGGAAAAGTCAGTGAGCCGGGTTGGTCTGATTGTTTTAATCTGGGAAATGTATTAACAAATAAATTCCATTATTTCCATCCTTCTGCTTAATTGCCCTTGTTTATCAGGTTATACAAGAAATGACAGACGGGGGTGCTGACTATTGCTTTGAGTGTGTTGGATTGGCGTCTGTAATGCAAGATGCTTTCAATAGTTCTCGAAAGGTCTGTCCCCCGCCCTCTCCCTGATATCACTGCCATGATCCCATGAACACAAGAACTATGCAATTACACCTGGAAGTAGTTAATTGTCAATGCCATGATCACATTGCCTTTGTAATAAACTTGTACTTGTACATGTACATGTACATGCTGCACCTAGAATAAGTTAGAACTTTGTAATGAATTGAGCAGTTCAGGTGGAGTTTGCAAGCATTTATATTCAGTTCCCCGTCTGTTTCTTGGGCAAAAAAATCCAAATTGATGAAGTCTGCTTAAAACTGGCAAGATGAACTGATCTTTGCCAAGAAAGATGAAGAATAAACCGCAAATTACATGAAATGCTCTAACCAGGATGTTGAATAGCGTTATATGTACCCTATGGAATAGTTTAAATATTGCAACGAAGCAAAATTAAAAGGAACCAAGTGATTGAACTTATTAATCATTAGACAAGTTTGTACAGCATTTTTCTTGCATTTAATTAACTACTGTTGGTTTGTTGAAGTTAGGGTTGGGGAAAGACTGTGATACTTGGTATTGAGATGCACGGCTCGCCTATAAGTATCCATCCCTACACGATTACCGAGGGCAGAAGCGTTGAAGGTTCCAGGTTTGGAGGAATGAAAGCCAAATCAGACATTCCAATGCTAGCCAAAAAATACCTAGACAGAGTAAATTTGCTATCATTATCACTATTAGTCCATTTTTAACTTATTTTTATTTTTCATCTGAATATAATCGGGTCTTATTTATATTTTGCAGGAGCTTACTTTGGATGGTTTTGTAACCCATGAAGTTGGTTTCCAGGACATTAACAAAGCTTTTGATTTACTACTCCAAGGAAAGAGCCTTCGTTGCATCATATGGATGGATAGATAGAACTACTCCAAAGTTTCTTTGTTTCACTTGTCTTCTTTTACTGGATTAATAAGAACAGGGAATGACAATGGTTCTCATCCTTCTATGTATTTGCATTTTATTGTTTTCTCTTTGTTAGGCATTTTGGTTGGACTTATTGTCCACCCTCGTGCTTCTTTTTATAATTTTTTCATCGGCTGTAGAATTTTGTTTCGCATTTAAAAAAAAAAAACGGTGATTCTTTACCCGTCAGTAATAATGGACTAGAACTTGACAGAGTGCTAATAAGGTGAAACTTTGATGACTCTATTTTTGCCTCTGATGTTGTTATNTCTTTACCCGTCAGTAATAATGGACTAGAACTTGACGGAGTGCTAATAAGGTGAAACTTTGATGACTCTATTTTTGCCTCCGATGTTGTTATTCTCTCTCTCTCTCTCTCTCTAAAGTTCTTATGGAGTTCAATTGATGCTAGCTCTATACCATCAATAACTCCAACAGGTTCTACATAAAAAATGTATGGTGGTAACAATGAATCAAGCTATTTGAACTCAACCTATGATTTCCTCCATTCAAGGCTTACTTGAAATTAACTCGTGAGATAAACAAAGTTAAACTAGAAATATTATAAAACTCCTTTCTACTACTGAACCTGATTCCATAAGCTAGTTTTGTGCCTTTTATACTGTATAATAAAACCAAGCTACTCTGTGACTGATTTGTAATTCAGTTGGCTAGAAACTCATCCAAGATAGTTTCATCAGCAAATGACTAAATTTTTGCTTTTTTTTGATAATTAAAATTATAAAAATAGAATTTTATTTGGAAATCATTAAAATATCCATTTCGAACTCAAACATTACGTTACCATTCTCAACTATAACTTTTTACACCCCAATATTTGGTCACCACATACACACACCAAGTTAATCAAATCGAACATCCCTGCTGAAGTTTAGCTCAATTGTGATTGATTAAGCCTAAAGCCTTAAATATTTAATCAAGTTGACTCGTCAAAAGTTTGTAAGAATTCTAGCCCAAATCGAGTTTTGTATTAATAGAAAAAATACGAAATTAAATTCCTAATAAAATTTCTTTAGTATTTTGCGTTTGGAACTTTTTAAATATAAAATTAAAATTAACTATTTTTTGGATAAAAAGTTTGACAAAATAATATTTAATTATTTTTAGACATTAAACAGTTCATAAAAGGAAGTCTTTCAAACTTGGCCTGCATTTACAAAACCAAACTGCTTGATCTAGTCCATTGCACGCCCACATTTATAACGTTCAGTTAGGTCGCCACCTCATTGGTTCACGGGCTTTTAAACCTGCAAACAAAACGCGGCCCAGTGTAGGAGGCCCGACTCTCTCACTCTCTACCAACCCTTCGTCTGTCTAATTCTTCTGTATGGTCTTTGAACTCACNACGGGCTTTTAAACCTGCAAACAAAACGCGGCCCAGTGTAGGAGGCCCGACTCTCTCCCTCTCTACCAACCCTTCGTCTGTCTAATTCTTCTGTATGGTCTTTGAACTCACTGTAAATCTAAGANTTTTGTAACCCATGAAGTTGGTTTCCAGGACATTAACAAAGCTTTTGATTTACTACTCCAAGGAAAGAGCCTTCGTTGCATCATATGGATGGATAGATAGAACTACTCCAAAGTTTCTTTGTTTCACTTGTCTTCTTTTACTGGATTAATAAGAACAGGGAATGACAATGGTTCTCATCCTTCTATGTTTTTGCATTTTATTGTTTTCTCTTTGTTAGGCATTTTGGTTGGACTTATTGTCCACCCTCATGCTTCTTTTTATGATTTTTTCATCGGCTGTAGAATTTCGTTTCACATTTAAAAAAAAAAAACGGTGATTCTTTACCCGTCAGTAATAATGGACTAGAACTTGACGGAGTGCTAATAAGGTGAAACTTTGATGACTCTATTTTTGCCTCCGATGTTGTTATTCTCTCTCTCTCTCTCTCTCTAAAGTTCTTATGGAGTTCAATTGATGCTAGCTCTATACCATCAATAACTCCAACAGGTTCTACATAAAAAATGTATGGTGGTAACAATGAATCAAGCTATTTGAACTCAACCTATGATTTCCTCCATTCAAGGCTTACTTGAAATTAACTCGTGAGATAAACAAAGTTAAACTAGAAATATTATAAAACTCCTTTCTACTACTGAACCTGATTCCATAAGCTAGTTTTGTGCCTTTTATACTGTATAATAAAACCAAGCTACTCTGTGACTGATTTGTAATTCAGTTGGCTAGAAACTCATCCAAGATAGTTTCATCAGCAAATGACTAAATTTTTGCTTTTTTTTGATAATTAAAATTATAAAAATAGAATTTTATTTGGAAATCATTAAAATATCCATTTCGAACTCAAACATTACGTTACCATTCTCAACTATAACTTTTTACACCCCAATATTTGGTCACCACATACACACACCAAGTTAATCAAATCGAACATCCCTGACTGCTTGATCTAGTCCATTGCACGCCCACATTTATAACGTTCAGTTAGGTCGCCACCTCATTGGTTCACGGGCTTTTAAACCTGCAAACAAAACGCGGCCCAGTGTAGGAGGCCCGACTCTCTCCCTCTCTACCAACCCTTCGTCTGTCTAATTCTTCTGTATGGTCTTTGAACTCACTGTAAATCTAAGATCATTTTCTCTCTCACTGGTCGGCTCNCATTTAAAAAAAAAAAACGGTGATTCTTTACCCGTCAGTAATAATGGACTAGAACTTGACGGAGTGCTAATAAGGTGAAACTTTGATGACTCTATTTTTGCCTCCGATGTTGTTATTCTCTCTCTCTCTCTCTCTCTAAAGTTCTTATGGAGTTCAATTGATGCTAGCTCTATACCATCAATAACTCCAACAGGTTCTACATAAAAAATGTATGGTGGTAACAATGAATCAAGCTATTTGAACTCAACCTATGATTTCCTCCATTCAAGGCTTACTTGAAATTAACTCGTGAGATAAACAAAGTTAAACTAGAAATATTATAAAACTCCTTTCTACTACTGAACCTGATTCCATAAGCTAGTTTTGTGCCTTTTATACTGTATAATAAAACCAAGCTACTCTGTGACTGATTTGTAATTCAGTTGGCTAGAAACTCATCCAAGATAGTTTCATCAGCAAATGACTAAATTTTTGCTTTTTTTTGATAATTAAAATTATAAAAATAGAATTTTATTTGGAAATCATTAAAATATCCATTTCGAACTCAAACATTACGTTACCATTCTCAACTATAACTTTTTACACCCCAATATTTGGTCACCACATACACACACCAAGTTAATCAAATCGAACATCCCTGACTGCTTGATCTAGTCCATTGCACGCCCACATTTATAACGTTCAGTTAGGTCGCCACCTCATTGGTTCACGGGCTTTTAAACCTGCAAACAAAACGCGGCCCAGTGTAGGAGGCCCGACTCTCTCACTCTCTACCAACCCTTCGTCTGTCTAATTCTTCTGTATGGTCTTTGAACTCACTGTAAATCTAAGCTCATTTTCTCTCTCACTGGTCGGCTCTTGCAGCTGGAGAAGCTTACTTTTCAGCTATGGCGGAAGTTGATAGCGGGAAAACCCTAAGCCTCCATGAGGTATTTACTACAAATCTTCGTAATTATTTTCCTGTTCTGAAATGTTTGGATTCCTTTGAACAACAATGGAACATAGCATATGTTGGATCTATGTTGCGGAATGGTTATGGTTTGCTTTCGTGATGTTCATTTAATGAGTACGGTTGATGCGGTGAAATTTTGAATGCAATCGAGCATCAGCTTTAGATTTCTTTAGTTGTAATTTTGGGGATCGGTTTGACGGAGCAAATTTGAGCGGTAGAATGAGGAATTTTGAGGGACTAATTGTAATATTGATGATATGATTAGTGTAGCGTTGATTGGTTGTATTTGATGTAATGTGTTTTGAAGAGAGATTCGTGTGATTCTTGTGCTTTAGGTTAATGTATTGTAGTATTTCAAATGTGTTTCGACTTAAAATATAAAATTATAAAAACATTCTATCTATATGTTGTTGGCAAGCCCGAAGTCATTAAAAGATTGTCACGTGTTAAAATCTGAAGAAGCGGGAAATGGTCAGCCAAGCCACAGCTTCGGTTTAAAAGAAGGAATAACTGTTTAAGTGTTACAAAGCCGGTCAACCATCCATAAAAGAAAAACTGTCGAAGGAAGTGGTTATAAGAGGAGAGAAAGAAGGAAGTTGAAGAACAACTCAAAACTCCCATAAGACCCACAATCAAGGTATTTAGGAGTAGTGTTAAAGTTAATTTTAGGAAGTAATTAGTGTTATAATCAAAGGTTGTTAATTCAGTTTCTCAGTAACTGAAATTCATTCAATTGGATTAATTAAAAAACCTGCTTTTTTTGATTCATTATTTTGTGTGTTCATCGCTTTAAGAATTCATCTAAGGAAGTCTTGAAACAAAACAGTCGAACTCATTCACAAGCAATCGCCTGAAAACTATTTGTCGATTGAGGCATTTTGTTGATCGCAACAGATTTTGGAGCAACAATCTTTTTGGCTCGCCCGGTGGAACAACATTACTAATTTAGATTGAGGAAGATGGTGCGAACGAGGAAGTAAGACGAAATTATGTTTAGAACCAACGAAATTGTGGAAATAATGTCAATTGATGGCACTCATGAAGCAAGTTCGAGTATCCATCCTATGGAGTTTGGAAATTCAGTGAATAGCTAGTTCAATGGCCAAGAAAGTATGCAAATGCAGAGTTTGTATAGAACTTGAAATAGGAATTACACAATCTCAATTCTGGCATTAAGCAAGAATTTGTTAGTGCCATGCATGAACCATTAAATATCCCAACACCACTGTTAGGACTATTCAATTAGAAATCAAACATTATGACTAGAAATCAAGTGGTAGATGAAGGGTCTTGTGGTATTCCCTGTTGAAAATCAAAGACCACCACTAATGATTGCTAATGACAGACCAAGGATCACACATCAAAACCACTTTAACATGATGTTCGATGGAGAGCTTGTGGAAGTGTTTTCAAACCTTTTTTCAGGAAGAAATTCNTTCCCTGTTGAAAATCAAAGACCACCACTAATGATTGCTAATGACAGACCAAGGATCCCACATCAAAACCACTTTAACATGATGTTCGATGGAGAGCTTGTGGAAGTGTTTTCAAACCTTTTTTCAGGAAGAAATTCTAGGGGGAGAAATGAACCAAGGATGGTTCTTGAAATTCTTAGGAGAGGTCGTGAGAGGTTTGTCATGCCTCCATTAGAACCCATAGATGAATTCAACTCAAGAACAGGGAGCAACCCTTTAACCAAGTTGAACACATCAGTGGCTACCAGAATATGGTTTTCAACAAAAACCCATTTATGGAGATGATTCATGATTTATATAGCCCTGGTTTAAGGAAAACTGAGAGGCCAGTGTTCAGAAAACTATACCCTCCACGGGTTGATTACAAAGAGTTCCCAAGAGGTTATAAAATCCTAGAATTCCACCTCTTCTTTGGTGAATAGAATCAGTCCACAATAGAACACATAAAAAAATTCACTTTCTAGTGTGGAGACGTTGGACATCCCACAATCACTTACGAGAGTTGTTTTTGCTTGGTTCATTAACTTGCGTGTTAATTCAATTCAAATATGGCAAGAACTTCATTTCAAAGGAATGGAGTTCAAGGATCTGTTTCAAAGAAATTCATTCAAACATTGCCCGCTAATTCATTTTGCTTGGACATAATGTCCGAAGTCGAACCGGTAAAGTTGGCTCAAAATGGCTTAGACATCGAATTAAGGAATAAATTCAAAAGGAATGGAGTTCAGGACCTGTTTGAACTCTAAGTTAGGGCTATTGGATATGAAATGTTGTTTAGAGAAGACCAACAAAAGAAAAACAGTTCATTTGGATCTTATTTCCAAAACTTCAATGGAGAGGTTAAAATAAATGTGGCACAAATTATTGGGAAATCACCTATCATGTGCGATACCTTGAAAAAGATTGAAAATTCTGTCGACATGCCATCTAGTCATCCCTTTAAAAAGATGCACCTCAAACGTCTAGGCAGTATTCGTTTGACCTATCAATGGCTAATGCTCTCTTTGATGAGATGATCAACCAAAAGTTCGTAGTCTTATCTTAGGGACATAGTATCCCACCAGAAAAGGACAGGAAAAAAAAAAGAATTNAAAAGTTCGTAGTCTTATCTTAGGGACATAGTATCCCACCAGAAAAGGACAGGAAAAGAAAAGAATANCTTAGGGACATAGTATCCCACCAGAAAAGGACAGGAAAAAAAAAAGAATTTTGTAAATGGCATAACTCATTTAGGCACTCAACTAAAAATTGCATTATTTTTAGAAATTGAGAGCAAGACTTAATACAAAAAGGGATGCTTAAATATGCCACAAAAGAAAAAGAAATCATGAAAGTAGACAAAAATCTTTGTCCTAAGGAAGTAAATATTAATGTAGTTTCCTATAATATACAGGAAAACAAATAGGTTGTCAATTTTGTGGCTGGCAAAGAAAGGATTGTTCTCAAGGTGAGGATTCCAGTCCATGATAGGCTTGGCCCCAAAGAGGAAGAGTCATTGGTTATGCGCTTCAAATGTGCTAAAGAGATAGCCAAATTAGATGCAATCCCATCGGATGAAATAGTGATGGAGTTCACCGGTAAATGACTCCAATTTAGCACCAAAAGAAAAGGAGATGTCAAAAGGAGTCGACTATATTTTGGGATTTTTACTTCTTTTTCAAAACACCCAATCAAGCTAGACATGGGATTACCACCCTTGATCATGTGCTTAGGATGTCCACAATTATTGGCAATTTGATTCCAATAGTCATTTTATTCCTGAATTAGACTACTAGTAAATTACTATCCAAACATCGTAATCCATGGATTTAAGAATGCAATTCTCATTCCCAACCAAGATTTATGTCATTCTCAATCGNGATTCCAATAGTCATTTTATTCCTGAATTAGACTACTAGTAAATTACTATCCAAACACCGTAATCCATGGATTTAAGAATGCAATTCTCATTCCCAACCAAGATTTATGTCATTCTCAATCGATTATTGTGTTATTGTGATTTTGTTGGCAAACAGAGTGCTTGTTTAACTTTGTTTTAGATATTAGCCTCAGATATTTTGTGTTATCTCCCCGCTCCCCAATCAAAAAAAAAGAAAAAGACAAGTGTTATTCTTCTAGTCATTTTAGCTTACAAACACACACATGCATGCACACACACTCACATTTTTTTACTAAAGAATGGAGTATCATTTTGTTGAAGGCCCAAAGTTGTTTAAGGGGCAAACTTCTTTTAACCTCTTTGTGGTTAGGGTATTTTGCACATCACCCCCTTATTGTTTGAAAATATGCACAGAACCCCCATATGTTTTGGACAAAAATGAATTGGTAACACCATTGATAGTAGTGAGAAAAAGACATCTTTAACCTCAATGTCCTCTCTTCTTCTCCTTTTTCGNTTGTTTGAAAATATGCACAGAACCCCCATATGTTTTGGACAAAAATGAATTGGTAACTCCATTGATAGTAGTGAAAAAAAGACATCTTTAACCTCAATGTCCTCTCTTCTTCTCCTTTTTCTTCTTCACTTCAATGACCAAGGCACCACTGCCACCCTCACTAATCACTCTTCTATCATTTTCCCTTTCAAACAGTTTGATCTGCAATTAACTCTCTCCTCTCTCACCACAAAACCCACCATTCTCAATGCTGACAACACCGTTAATACACCATATCATTGGTGAAATCTCTTTAACAGAACAAAGATAGGCAAATCATTTGGGAAAGAGATATTTTTAACCTCACTATCCTCTTTTCTTCTACACTTCAACGACCAAAACACCACTGCCAGTGACTCCTCTATTCATCATTTTCTTTCCAAATAGTTTGATCTGCAAGTAACCCTCTCCTCTCTCACCCCAAAGCCCACCATTCTCAATGCTGACAACACCGTTAATCCACCATTTCTTTGGTAAAATCTCTTTGGCAGAACAAAGAGAGGCAAATCATCTTGGTACCAACTAGATTTTTTCTTGAGTAACAACATTCATGGAGAGAGGGGGAGGAAGAGGAGGGAATCTCCGTTGGTACTAACTATGATCACTACCCATTTTATAGTCCCACTAGTCATAACCCGTGTCTGAAGGCACGATAAAATATAAAGTTCGAGCGTCTAAAAAATTGATCTCATTATATTAAATTTTTTCAAAATATATTAACTACAAATTAATTAAATATTAAATAATTAAATATATGATAGAAATGAGTTATGTGATATTTTTAGGTAGGAAATATATAAATGATTAAATATGTGATAGAAATGAGTGATGCGATTTGACGTTTGAGTCTGACAAAGGAATGATGAATGAGGTAAGTAATTGATGATAGTTTTGAGGAAAAAAATATGACTGGGATAAAATTCAAANGAAAAAGACATCTTTAACCTCAATGTCCTCTCTTCTTCTCCTTTTTCGTCTTCACTTCAATGACCAAGGCACCACTGCCACCCTCACTAATCACTCTTCTATCATTTTCCCTTTCAAACAGTTTGATCTGCAATTAACTCTCTCCTCTCTCACCACAAAACCCACCATTCTCAATGCTGACAACACCGTTAATACACCATATCATTGGTGAAATCTCTTTAACAGAACAAAGATAGGCAAATCATTTGGGAAAGAGATATTTTTAACCTCACTATCCTCTTTTCTTCTACACTTCAACGACCAAAACACCACTGCCAGTGACTCCTCTATTCATCATTTTCTTTCCAAATAGTTTGATCTGCAAGTAACCCTCTCCTCTCTCACCCCAAAGCCCACCATTCTCAATGCTGACAACACCGTTAATCCACCATTTCTTTGGTAAAATCTCTTTGGCAGAACAAAGAGAGGCAAATCATCTTGGTACCAACTAGATTTTTTCTTGAGTAACAACATTCATGGAGAGAGGGGGAGGAAGAGGAGGGAATCTCCGTTGGTACTAACTATGATCACTACCCATTTTATAGTCCCACTAGTCATAACCCGTGTCTGAAGGCACGATAAAATATAAAGTTCGAGCGTCTAAAAAATTGATCCCATTATATTAAATTTTTTCAAAATATATTAACTACAAATTAATTAAATATTAAATAATTAAATATATGATAGAAATGAGTTATGTGATATTTTTAGGTAGGAAATATATAAATGATTAAATATGTGATAGAAATGAGTGATGCGATTTAACGTTTGAGTCTGACAAAGGAATGATGAGTGAGGTAAGTAATTGGTGATAGTTTTGAGGAAAAAAATATGACTGGGATAAAATTCAAACACAATCCTGTTTTATTATATAGATATGCTCCTCATTGTGCACAACCCCAATTTACCAAATTGAAATCAAAACAAAAATATGAACGTAAGATCAACATCCAAATAAAAATCAAAAGTCAAAAATAAAAAATAAAATCGAAATATAGGAAATCAAAATTGATTTCCAATTCTAGATGCAATTGGAACGAAAATGATATTTCTATTAAGGCAAGACCTACTCAGATGAATAAAGAGTATTTAGAACTTTGTAAAAAGGAGATTGATTCGTTATTAGAAAAGTCATTAATTCGTAAAAGTTATTCTCCTTTGAGTTGTGCTGCATTTTATATAAATAATAATGCTGAAAAAGAACGAGAAATTCCTAGATTGGTAATCAATTATAAACCTTTAAACAAGGTTTTATAATGGAGAAAATATCCAATTCCAAACAAAAAAAAAGATCAGATCGTTTTCTCTCCGAATGGAATTGGTGAGACTTTCTAGCGGACGAGGTCATAGCACCGAAACATCAGACCATATTTATGAAATTTTGAGAATTGGTCTTTTTGATCTGAACCTAAACAGATGCGCTAACCAAACTGTGCTACTCATTGGCTTACACACTCACTAGCTCTTCGCTATTGTGTTGCATTTTATATAAATAATAATGCTGAAAAAGAATGAGAAGTTCCTAGATTGGTAATCAATTATAAACCTTTAAACAAGTTTTTACAATGGATAAGATATCCAATTCCAAACAAAAAAAAGATTTACTATCTCGATTATACAATGCTAAAATCTTTTCTAAATTTAATTTAAAGTCAGGGTATTGATAGATCCNATTTAGAACTTTGTAAAAAGGAGATTGATTCGTTATTAGAAAAGTCATTAATTCGTAAAAGTTATTCTCCTTTGAGTTGTGCTGCATTTTATATAAATAATAATGCTGAAAAAGAACGAGATATTCCTAGATTGGTAATCAATTATAAACCTTTAAACAAGGTTTTACAATGGAGAAAATATCCAATTCCAAACAAAAAAAAGATCAGATCGTTTTCTCTCCGAATGGAATTGGAGAGACTTTCTAGCGGACGAGGTCATAGCACCGAAACATCAGACCATATTTATGAAACTTTGAGAATTGGTCTTTTTGATCTGAACCTAAACAGATGCGCTAACCAAACTGTGCTACTCATTGGCTTACACACTCACTAGCTCTTCGCTATTGTGTTGCATTTTATATAAATAATAATGCTGAAAAAGAATGAGAAGTTCCTAGATTGGTAATCAATTATAAACCTTTAAACAAGTTTTTACAATGGATAAGATATCCAATTTCAAACAAAAAAAAGATTTACTATCTCGATTATACAATGCTAAAATCTTTTCTAAATTTAATTTAAAGTCAGGGTATTGATAGATCCAAATAGTTGAGGAAGACTGGTACAAAACTGTTTTCACAATTCCTTTTGGATATTATGAATGGAATGTCATGTCATTTGGGCTTAAAAATGCCCTTTCTGAATTTCAAAATATTATGATTAATATATTTTATCCTTTTTTTGGATTTTTTATAGTTTATATCGATGATATACTTATTTTGTCTTATTCTATTGATCAACATTTTAAACATTTGAATATATTTATTGAAGTTGTCAAAATGAATGGTTTAGTCCTTTCGGCTGTGAAAATGAAATTATTCAAACTTAAAGTTTGTTTTTTAGGACATTATATTGAACAAAGAAATATTGTTCTAATTGAAAGAAGTATTTGTTTCTAAATTTCCAGATGAGATCAGACAAAAAAACAATTACAAAGGTTTTTAAGAAGTCTTAATTACTTAAAAGACTTTTATAAAAACTTGGCACAAGATACAACTATTTTGTATTCAAGGCTTAAGAAGAATATGTCCCAAATATTCACACAAAAGTAGTAAAAACGATTAAGCTTAAAACTAAAAAATTATCATGTTTATCTTTAACCAATTCAGATTGGTATAAGATAGTTGAAACTGATGCCTCGGATAAAGGATCTGGAGGTATTCTTAAACAAAAAAATCACAACAATAATAAAGAAACACTTATTAGGTTCACTTTAGATTCCACAGTTAAAAAAGAAATTTTGTCTATAGTAAAATATATTATAAATTTCAAGATGATCTTCTAAATCAAGAGTTTCTATTAAGAATTGATTATAGTTCTACAAAAAAATGTATTAGAACAAGATGTAAAAAATATTATTTCTATATAGATATTTGCTCGATGACAAGTTATTTTATCAATATTTGATTTTAAAATAAAATATGTCAAAGGAGAATTAAATTATCTTCCTGACTTCTTAACAAGAGAGTTTTTGCAGGATCATTATGATCGAAGGTTGCAAAAGAGGAAGATCTGGGGAAAGAACCCAGATTAATGCTTATTATCCTCATTAACTAAATCAAAACAGATTAAATCTGTTAATCAAAAACTTCTTAAAATAGAACAATTAAGTAAACAGGAAGAAAACGAATATAATGTTGTCAGAAGTAAAAAATCAATGAAGGAGGTTCTAATAGTTAAATTACACCAAATTAAAAACTCTAATGGTATTTGATCCAATTATAATATTGAAAAATGAACATATAAATTAGGTTAAAGTCCCTTACAATATTGTTAAACAATTTTTTGAATTGAATAATGCCATGTTAATCGCTGATAATTGGGATAAAAAATATTATGAATTGATTCNTACAATATTGTTAAACAATTTTTTGAATTGAATAATGCCATGTTAATCGCTGATAATCGGGATGAAAAATATTATGAATTGATTTTTAAAGAAACTGACTCAGTAAAAATTGAACATTTTTACAAGTGATTATATCCGAAAGAGACTGGGTATAAGCTTGATTAAACCCAAAAAATTAACAAGGTATCCGTATCTATTTTATACCTACTTCGATTATATCAGTGCTTGGCATAATGCCTTTTATTTTTAAAACCCGTTCATAACACACCTAATTTTTTATATTTACTGAAACTTTTAATGAGTTCTCCAATTAGTTTCTCTTAGTGGTAAACCCATGGGGAAATTGAGAAGATATACCCTCCAGACATGTAACTATTATTAAATATTTATAAAGAACAAAGTCCAACCTTAAAGGGCAATAAAATTGAAGATAAACCCATCTTAAATTTCTCAATTGAGTACTTTATACCATTGGTTTGGGTATGGAGTCTTAATTGTGATTTCGATCCTTGATTACTTAGGGAATTTTAGGTACGATTTTGGAATAATTATCCTCTAAAAGAAAAAATTCCGATTATATCGACATGCCTTAAAGGCATGAGAAAGACTTCCCCTAAAGAAAAAGAAGTATCACCCAGTAATGGATTAAATCCAATAGAAATTCTTAAAGAAAAATTCCATTTGAAAAAAGAACAACTTAAAGTAGCAGTCATGGAAGAAATAAGATTGCAGNTGTTGTGATTTTTTTGTTTAAGAATACCTACATATTTATTATCCGAGGCATCAGTTTCCAGTATTTTATATCAATTTGGATTGATTAAAGATAAATATGGTAATTTTTTAACTTCAAGCTTAATCTTTTTTACTGCTTCTAGGTGAAGATTTGTTTATGAGGAGGGATTCTTCTGGAACCTTGATTGCAAAATAGTTGTATCTTGTGCCATGTTTTTATAAATGTCTATTAAGTAATTAAGACTTCCTAAAAAACTTTGTAATTGTTTTTTATCTTTATAATTTTATTCCACCANAGATGATGGCCACATTTGATATGAGTAAAAATGAGGGGATGGATCTTGTAAACACCCTATTGTAAATATACATGAAAAGAGTAAAGAAAAGGTCGAAGTAGTCAGAATCGAACGAATCATTACGTCGTTGTCTATCTTCAACCTTTTCTTTACCCTTTTTATATATATTTATAGTCCCCACATTTTTACTTATGTCAAATGTGACCATCATTTGTAGTCTTATTTGTTCCATGACTGCTACTTTAAGTTGTTCTTCTTTCAAATGGGATTTTTCTTTAAGAATTTCTATTGGATTTAATCCTGGGTGATACTTCTTTTTCTTTAGGGGAAGTCTTCGTTCATGTCTTTAAGGCATGCCAATATAATCGGAATTTTTTCTTTTAGATGATAATTATTCCAAAATCGTACCTAAAATTCCCTAAGTAATCGGGGATTTCTATTACAATCAAAATCACAACTAATACTCCATACCCAAACCCATGGTATAAAGTACTCAATTGAGAAATTTAAGATGGGTTTATTCTCAATTTTATTGCCTTTTAAGGCTGGTCTCTTTTCTTTATAAATATTTAATAATTGTTGCATGTCTGGAGAGTATATCTCCTCAATTGCCCCATGGGTTTCCCACCAGGAGTAAAACCAGTTAGGGAACTTATTTAAAGGTTTAGTAAATATAAAAAATTAGGTGTGTGTTAAGGATGGGCTTTGAAAATAAAAGGCATTATGCCAAGCATTGATATAATCGAAGTAGGTATAGAATAGATACGGATACCTTGTTAATTTTTTGGTTTTAATCAAGCTTATGTCTCAGTCTCTTTTAGATATAATCTTTCCTATAAACAATATTTTCTAGAGGATCATTATCTTTCTTGTAAAAATGTTCAATTTTTACTGCGTCAGTTTCTTTAAGAATCAATTCGTAATATCTTTTATCTCGATTATCGGTGATTAACATGGCATTATCCAATTCGAAAAATTGCTTAGCATTATAGTAAAGGTCTTTAACCCAATTTATATACTCATTTTTCAATATTATAATTGGGTCAAATATCGGTAAAGTTTGAACTTTGTTGTAATTTAACTGTGGTTTGACTATTAGAGCCTCCTTCATTAATTTTTTACTTCTAACGACAGTATATTCGTCTTCTTCTTGTTTACTTGATTGTCCTTCTTTAAGAAGTTGTTGATTAACATATTTTATCTGTTTTGATTTAGTTAATGGGGGTAATATGCATTGATCTGGGTTTTTTGCCCGATCTTCCTCTTCTGCGACCTCCGGCACGAAAATTACTTCTTCCTCTGATCATAATAATCCCTGCAAAAACTCTCTTGTTAAGAAGTCTGAAAGAAAATTTAATTCTCCTTTTACATATTCTATTTTAAAATCAAATACTGATAAAATAACTTGTCATCGATAAAATATATGTTTAAAAGCAATATTTTTTACATCTTGTTATAATACATTTTTTGTAGAATTACAATCAATTCTTAATAGAAACTCTTGATTTAAAAGACCATCTTGAAATTTAGTAATACATTTTACTGTAGACAATTTTTTTTTAATAGTGGAATAATTTAATTGAGCTGGATTCCATTTTCTTGAAGTGAATCTAATAAGTGCTTCTTTATTATTGTTGTGATTTTTTTGTTTAAGAATACCTACATATTTATTATCCGAGGCATCAGTTTCCAGTATTTTATACCAATTTGGATTGATTAAAGATAAATATGGTAATTTTTTAACTTCAAGCTTAATCTTTTTACTGCTTCTAGGTGAAGATTTGTTTATGAGGAGGGATTCTTCTGGAGCCTTGATTGCAAAATAGTTGTATCTTGTGCCATGTTTTTATAAATGTCTATTAAGTAATTAAGACTTCCTAAAAACCTTTGTAATTGTTTTTTATCTTTATAATTTTATTCCACCGGCCTCTTAGTTGACCAGTAAATCTTGTTGTTATAAATTCATCAATTTTTTTATTTGTGTTACGATTTGCTTTACAAATAGATGCATACATTAATATTTTATGTAAGACTTAATGAATTACATATTCAAGACATTCCATCAATATTCCATTCATATATAGGAGAATCATCATAAGAACTTTGAGATATAATATATATATATATATATATATATATATATATATATAGAGAGAGAGAGAGAGAGAGAGAGAGAGAGACAGGCAGATTCAAAAAGAGGGAAAAGGTGCAAGAGTCATGGCGCTGTGGAAGGTAGTGAGACGAGGGGGGGGGGAGGTGGTGGAGTTACTTGTGGTTGTGCAATGGATTTATGTGAGAAGTGGGTTTGGGTGGTGAGGGCTAGTAGGTGGTGTATGAAAATGAGAGCGGTGAGCTAGGAAGCACAGATACGGATAGAATGCGGATGCCGACATCTAAACATGAATAATTTAAATTACTAACATAGGACTGCTTAATAGTGTTTTAAATTCAGGATTTTCTGTAATTCTTAAGCTAAAGACATGCCACCCTTCTAGAGTTTTTAACTTTTACTTAACATTTAATTGCAATAGACTTCATTAACTTTAACTTAAGTCATAAAAACTCATTATTCAAGCCAACTACATTATAAAGAATGGACAAATCTTTGGTATATGTAATGCATGTCCAAATGAACATCTTGGAATGAGAAATTCCATTTGTATGATTCACGGTTTCTAAACAATTCACCTAACTAATTATAAGGTGAATGGATTCACCATGGAGATACGCTTGTACAAGGTGAATCCGACAAGTATCCAACAATGATAAATATTTTATTAATTATTTGATATGTGTGGAAAGTATTCAATACATATTCGCAAGTATTCGATGAATATTGAATATGGATATTTCACCTTGATCGAAGTATCCGTGCTTCATAGGTGGTGAGTTATTTTTTTATTTTAAAATTCAACGGCATCTTTATCGTTTTACAATTAAAATTGACTTTGATCTAAATTCTTTTTACACCCACTTTCGCGTTAGGCGCGTGTATCTCAAAATCTATCTAAATTGATGGAATNCGATCTGGCGCTGTGGAAGGTAGTGAGACGAGGGGGGGGGGAGGTGGTGGAGTTACTTGTGGTTGTGCAATGGATTTATGTGAGAAGTGGGTTTGGGTGGTGAGGGCTAGTAGGTGGTGTATGAAAATGAGAGCGGTGAGCTAGGAAGCACAGATACGGATAGAATGCGGATGCCGACATCTAAACATGAATAATTTAAATTACTAACATAGGACTGCTTAATAGTGTTTTAAATTCAGGATTTTCNTGTATGAAAATGAGAGCGGTGAGCTAGGAAGCACAGATACGGATAGAATGCGGATGCTGACATCTAAACATGAATAATTTAAATTACTAACATAGGACTGCTTAATAGTGTTTTAAATTCAGGATTTTTTGTAATTCTTAAGCTAAAGACATGCCACCCTTCTAGAGTTTTTAACTTTTACTTAACATTTAATTGCAATAGACTTCATTAACTTTAACTTAAGTCATAAAAACTCATTATTCAAGCCAACTACATTATAAAGAATGGACAAATCTTTGGTATATGTAATGCATGTCCAAATGAACATCTTGGAATGAGAAATTCCATTTGTATGATTCACGGTTTCTAAACAATTCACCTAACTAATTATAAGGTGAATGGATTCACCATGGAGATACGCTTGTACAAGGTGAATCCGACAAGTATCCAACAATGATAAATATTTTATTAATTATTTGATATGTGTGGAAAGTATTCAATACATATTCGCAAGTATTCGATGAATATTGAATATGGATATTTCACCTTGATCGAAGTATCCGTGCTTCATAGGTGGTGAGTTATTTTTTTATTTTAAAATTCAACGGCATCTTTATCGTTTTACAATTAAAATTGACTTTGATCTAAATTCTTTTTACACCCACTTTCGCGTTAGGCGCGTGTATCTCAAAATCTATCTAAATTGATGGAATTTGTAATGGTTGTAATTTAATCCAAAAGCAAGTTGGGGTTATGTGCATATTTTCAAACGATACGGCGGTGATGTGGAGTAACCACAAGAAGGTTAAAGAAGTTTGCCCTTGTTTAAGTTAGCAATTGATATGATCTAACAAAAATGGCATGCAACTTTGGGCACATCTTTAAGTGTATGTTGTATCTTTTATGTGAATATAGTGTGTTTACCAACGTTCAGCCTTTAATATCTCTTTTGTTGTTTTTGTGCCTACTAACAGTAAAAGTTGTAGAAATTCAGATCTCCATTCTTCCTCTACGTGTGTTTGTTATTATTATGTAATAGATCACAAATCCTTCTCAAAGAAGCCTAATCTCAACTCCTTGGAGTTGGCTTTTATATATGAAAGTTTCAGGGCAGTGCTTTTGTTTAATTGTTCTTTGCAGGTCAAAACTTCCTTATTGATTGCCTTTGACAATATTTGAAAAGCTTACTTATGACATCAGAAGTTAACATATTGTGGCAAGCGACCTTGACAAAATACATGTAACTTATTTTGGGACATGTGCCTGAACCATATGGGTTCTAACAACCTCTACTTAAATTTGCTCTATCTGAAAATTCATCCAACTAAAATACGCTGCAAATCTGCAATGAATAACCAATATGGATTTTCTATCAAATGTAAATTTCTATGTGCTGATGGGCATTGTACCCTGTACATTGCCGTATATCTGTTGTTATCTTCACTTACCTGATATTAGATATGGTAAAACCTTCTTGACACCTTGACATGCAGCAATATCTACTGAAAGGGAAAGAAAACGAAGAGAAGCTAGTTCTGGGTCCAAAACCTGCGGAAGAAGAGGTTAAGAACCCTGTAAGTGCTGCCTCTGACGAAGTTGTCGCTCAGAAAACTGAGGAAATCCCTGTTTCTGTTGAAAGTAGTGAAGTTTCCCAGGCTGGTGCTGCTGAGGGAGGCAGTGAAGCCTCTGATGTTGCTACTGGAAAGAGCACTGAAAATGCTGGTGAAAGTGTTAGTGGAGCCAACCCAGCTGCAGAAGAAAGCGGGGGAAGTACTGACCAGGAAACTCCGGTTGATCAAGAAGAGTCTGAACTATCAACAGAGATCAAGGTTAGCTTGACTGGGCAGTTTATCTTTGGCCTTTTATATTCGTCACCTTTCCTGCACAATGTGGGTGCTACTTCCATCTTCTTATTCTATGTTTTTTGCTGCTGTATGATGGTTGGGTACCAGCTCGAAACAGCACCAGCAGACTTTCGTTTCCCAACTACAAATCAGACCAGGCATTGTTTTACCCGATACGTTGAGTATCATCGGTTAGTCAATATAATTTTATTTCTACCTCCTGATTTGTTTCTTATACTTTGATTACTCAGGAACCATTTTAGCACCTGTACTTTTGGAGTTTTCCTGATTGGTTAGGCATTTTCAGGTGTGTAGCTGCTAAGGGTGAAGGTGCTCCTGAGTGTGACAAATTTGCAAAATATTATCGTTCTCTCTGCCCTGGGGAATGGGTATGTACTTATATGATTTCTATGCATTCAAATTATACTAGACACTTGTTATGTTTGATGAAACTAAAATTTGGCATGTCGGATTTTGTTATTGATACAGATAGATAGATGGAATGAGCAAAGGGAAAATGGCTCATTTCCTGGTCCCTTGTAGATGGTGCCTGCTGGCATAGGATCATCCCTTGAGTGCAAACTGCTTCGGAATACACGGATGAATAGAGAAAGTATTTTAAACTGCTGATTAATAAAAATGTTGACTAGTCGGTTGAAACTAGTTCAAGTCCAAACCCATATTGCCTCTCCTACAACGAAGTTGTCATTTAATCATATTCTTGACGGAACTTTCTTTCCACCATTTTCTATGCTTAACTCTTTTGTAACAGTAATGAGTCATCGGGTGGAACCCTGCAAGACAATTACCCAGGGACCTCAATTTTCTATACATCACATAATAAGGATCATCGCTTCTTAGTGATCACCNTCCTACAACGAAGTTGTCATTTAATCATATTCTTGACGGAACTTTCTTTCCACCATTTTCTATGCTTTGACTCTTTTGTAACAGTAATGAGTCATCGGGTGGAACCCTGCAAGACAATTACACAGGGACCTCAATTTTCTATACATCACATAATAAGGATCATCGCTTCTTAGTGATCACTGTCTCTGGTTAAATTTGTCTTGAGAACTCCAGTAATTGATTGCATGAATGCCATTAAAAAAACGTGCGAGGACAAGTATTTGAGTCCCAAACTACCCATTTGCGAGTACTTGTCTGGAAAATTCCCCGTGGTGTGAAAAAGGTCTCACTTTGGCGTTGGATGTTCCATTTACAGCTATGTTGATTTATGCTACCTTTATTTGTCTTTGCCAATCCACCCTCCAAATGTGCAAACCTAGAGATGAATACAACTTGTACTACATGATGTGAATAAATATGTTGGTTTTTATATCGTGTAAATAAGGAGAGGAGCAAGCTACAAAATGACCCACTTGCATAACAAGGCAGGGCGACTGTGGACAGATCCTAATCTGTTAAAAATTAAAATTCAATCCAAAGAGTGATACATCCAAATGTAATTCTACGAAACATGATATAACATATTCAAAGTTAATTCATGTCTGACTAATCAGATTTTAGATCAAATTCCAGTCAAAGGTTCGGATCAAGGCAAGCTTATTCATCTAATCACGCACATACAATTTTGAACACAGAATAATATGGAGGCAGAAAGAAGAAGAATTTTGATCATTATGTGCTAAAAACGAACTTCATAGACAACTATCGAACATAATGAAATAGACAAGACCCAACATAATAACTTGCTAGACTGCTATTATTCCAATTGCACTTACTCTATACCTATTTGAGTGTATTAATCATCATACACAGATCGAAACAAAAGAAATATAGTACCAAATATGTCTTTGAAAAACCTTACAAACATCTAGACCTCACAAGGGACATTCCCATTCACACAACCTAATTAAGCCCTCTCTCCTCTGATTCTCCTGGCAAGCTGGATGTCCTTTGGCATGATGGTAACGCGTTTGGCATGAATTGCACAAAGATTAGTGTCCTCAAACNGAAAAAAAACAAAACAAAAAAAAAGGGGGGGGGGGGGGGGGGGGGGGGGGGGGGGGGGGGCAGCAAAACCTTGGTAGCTAGCTGCTTCCTTGGAGCCTTGCCTCCTGTTGACTTGCGAGCAGTTTGCTTTGTACGAGCCATCAATAACTTCCAACAATAAAATCAAATGAAACCAGCATCAACACCACAACCAGAAGGTGTTTTTATCATAGATACAACAAGATATACCACAACAATAATTACAACAACAACAATTATCTGGACGACTAAAATTGAAACCTTAAAAATTAGGGTTTCGTTTTCCTCAGTGCTGCCCGCCAAGGAACTAAATTAAATTTTAATGTTTCAAGACGATTCTAGATGTTTCAGTAGATTTAGAGTAGGTTAGGAGATAATTCAACTGACCAGTGCTTCAAAAATAAATTTTTACATTTTTTTTTTTTTGATTTCATCTTGTTTCCAAAATGTTTCTAAGGTTTTATTTTCAAACACACCGAAACCATACAATAAAATAAATTTTTGATCCATGTTCCCAGCAACTAAACCACTAAAATTATTATTTCCCTCCATTTTCTTAGAAACCCAATGGGTCAAATCACAATAAACATAACGAATTAGTTTATCTCAAAAAAAAACATCAACCACGGTCGATTACAACAAAATCGATACCATGTCTTCAAAACCCTAATGGTAAAATAAACAAATTCAACCGACAAATAATGTGCATTCAAAAAAAAAGGAATAAGAAACCAAATGGAAACGAAACAGATGTATACCTATAGTAGTTTTGAATAAGCAACCCAAGCGCCAGAAACACTTTCCCTCGAAACAAACAGAGAACCAACCCAAATATTCCTGGAAAAGTGAGTGCTCGAGGCCTNGTAGTTTTGAATAAGCAACCCAAGCGCCAGAAACACTTTCCCTCGAAACAAACAGAGAACCAACCCAAATATTCCTGGAAAAGTGAGTGCTCGAGACTCTGAATTTATAGGGTACGTGTAATCGGACGGTTAAGAATTGCTTCGGTTGTGTTTTTGCCGGCACGAAAGTAACGGCTGAGATGCGGTTGTCAGTGGGGTAAGGCGGATCTCCCCAACTCCAATACTCGCTTTTCATTGGTCAAAAAATGTCCATGCTTCTTTACTCGTTATCTTCGTTGAAGTATAATAGAATAGAAAATAAATCTAATTATTATTTTTAATAATTGTTTATCACTTTTTTTGTCTTAATTTTGAGTTCATTACCGTATGGTATTTTCATACTGGTCTAAACCATAATGAGATCATTCAGGTAAATTTTTTTTTTTGATTAATGGTCAAGAATATCTGAATTAATTTATGTTTATTTTAATTAATCCCTTATTTAATTCAGTTAAAAAAAAATCATTCAAATCAATTGACATTAACTAGAACAATCTCTTGCAACTAATTCTCTATCTTCTTCCATCTATTCCGATACACACGATGCAAGTGCGAAAGATATGGTTGGTTTCATGGTGTGAATTAGGCAGTCAAGGTGGGGGTTTTATTGGTGAAAATTTTGGGAGATGGATACATTTAAAATTAGGGGATTGGAAAATGTGAGGTAGTGGGAAGAGTTAGGTTTAAGTTTGGGTACTAGGAATGGAGCACTTGAGGTAGGAGGTGGGGAAACATGGGTCTCGGGTTAGGTTTGAATTGATGGATCCTAATCAATATACGGTCAAAATTTGATAAACATTAGGCTAAATGTGATGATGATACAAATGATTGATGATGCTAAACAAAAAATAGAAAGTAAAAAACTATAACGATAGTCAATGAGAAGGGTACTACCTCCTATTAAGTATGTGTGCACCCTCCTTTTGTTTTGCAAGGAAAGCAAAGAAAACANAAAAACTATAACGATAGTCAATGAGAAGGGTACTACCCCCTATTAAGTATGTGTGCACCCTCCTTTTGTTTTGCAAGGAAAGCAAAGAAAACAAATCGAGAAAAGAGTAAATTTAGCGGAAAGACAAAAGGCTAAAGAAGAAGAATTTTTTTATAAAAGAGATTAAAATCCTAAAAAACACATCGGGTGAGATGCACGTGACAATCTCAACAAATGGTTGGACCTAAGGTCTATTTCTAAACGGATATTAGAAGACTCAACAAATGGTCATTNAAAAAACACATCGGGTGAGATGCACGTGACAATCTCAACAAATGGTTGGACCTAAGGTCTATTTCTAAACGGATATTAGAAGACTCAACAAATGGTCATTGGTTCATGGACTGCCCGTTGGGCCACCTGGCCATGTTTTAGCCCAACATGTTATGTGAGTGACCAGTGGACAGTTCAATCCAATGGACAGCCCCGTACGGCCAGATGGTCCCACTAGAGTAGATGGGCTAGCCCGTGACATACAGGCNTTGGTTCATGGACTGCCCGTTGGGCCACCTGGCCATGTTTTAGCCCAACATGTTATGAGAGTGACCCGCGGACAGTTCAATCCAATGGACAGCCCCGTAAGGCCATGATGGTCCCTCTAGAGTAGATGGGCTAGCCCGTGACATACAGGGCAGGAAGTAAACAGTAGTTTTTTGGACGGCCCGGCCCGTTATCCTCCAAAAAAGAAGATAAACTGTCGTTGGAGCCGCAGTCACAGTCACAGCATCTGTGCGAACTGCGAAGTCCCAAACATACTTCGAAGCCATGGGACTCCAGTGCTGCTTCGGCGGGACGACCTTCCAAACCCTAAAAATGGCAGCAATTCCTTCTCTATATTCATCATCGACCTCCATTCTCAGACCAGTGTCCAAAACCCTAACCTTTAACTTCCTTTCCCGGCCCCATGGGCGTTCTCTTCCACTCCTCGTAAGAGCTCTCTCAGCCCCAGCCATTCAAACCACCGGCCGAACCACCACTTCTCCGGACGATAAAGGTGACTCTCTTTTCCTCTTAAAAAGTAAATACATATGTAGTATTCTGTTAGTTTCTGCAAACAATGAAGAATTTTAAAACTGAAAATCTACTGTTCCTTTTGAGTTTTGTACAGAGGATGTCTTGTTGTTTGGCTTTGACATTTTTTGTGATTGTAATGGTGCAGTTTTGAGGCCTCAATGGAAAGCGGCGATAGATTTTAAGTGGATTAGAGACAACAAGGAAGATGTCGCTGCCAATATAAAAAACAGGAATTCTAATGCTAATTTGGGGCTTGTTCTTGAACTCTATGAGAGATTGTTAAACGTTCAGAAGGTTAGGTTTTTAATATATTATTATCATTTTTTATTACCTAGAATAACATGTTCTCTTAATTTGCCGAGGTTATGCTTACTTGTTTGGTATGTGGTGCTTAATCATTATTCACTCGATCATCTACCAGTTTCAGATTTTTGCTTAGTAAAATGTTGTTGGGAATTGACAGTTGTTTTTCATGGAAGTTGTTCGCAATCATATACAAGCACGGCAAGTGGGCAAGGAAGACGCTGAGATTCCAAAGTTACATAATTAAACATTAAATGAAAAACAATTTGCAATAAATTGACATGCTTACTTGAGGCACTATTGGTTTAGCATCATTAGCGTGCTGATTATGATGATTCTTCTTATTCATTGAATATGTAAGAGTTCACCATATGAAGTTTGTACCAATTGCTCCTATTACCTATAGACTGACACTTTTTAACTGCTCCTATAAACTGCAAATTTTCATTGCATCTACATATGGGTTTTATCACTTTATGCATGGTGAATAACTGGTATATGGACTATGGAGTTCCCCAGCTTCTGATACTGTGTTAGGAAATCCTAATGTAGACCTTTTGTTCATTGAATGCATTTGAAGCAACCTTTGTCTAGGTTGAGCATCAAAATTTCATTGTATGTTTTCTGCAAAACTAATATTCCATCTCTGAGAGGGTCTATTTGTTCTTTTGTAATTGTCATTATAAACTTGCTGGATTGCTGTAGCTCATATTAATAGTGAGTATGTTTCAGCCCGGGCCTCTACATTTTCAAAGGATATTACTTCTATTTTAAAAAAAAATTATCTGGTCTAGAATGATGGTACCTTGGGCTCAACCATATTGAAAAATACTTGTATCTTCTCAATTTTAGCTAATTGTTACTCACAGATAGCAGGAAGTTGAACGGCTTCGTGCAGAGAGAAATGTGGTTGCGAACAAGATGAAAGGAAAATTGGAACCCTCCGAGCGCCAAAAACTCATAGAAGAGGGTATAGTTAGGTTTTCATGCTGTGCTTTGAACGATCTGGTTTCCTTTGTCATCTTTTGTCCTCTGATATACATTCTGTTCAGGAAAGAATTTGAAGGACAGACTCATTACTTTAGAAGACGACCTGCTCAAACTTACAGATGAGCTCCAGCTGGAAGCACAGTCTATTCCAAATATGACTCATCCAGATGTTCCAATAGGAGCGGAAGATTCGTCAACATTGAGAAAAGTGGTATTGGTTTCCTTGTCCTTTTTAAGTGACATCTCTCTCTCTTTCTCTCTCTCTGATTGATTAGATATATATATGGGTTTCCTTTTCTTTACACGCGTGTTCTGTAGGTTGGTGATCCCCATGAGTTTAGCTTCCCTATTAAGGACCATGTCCAACTTGGAAAAGAATTAGATCTGTTTGATTTTGATTCTGCTGCAGAGGTACTCTCTCTGACCTAAGGTATTCAAATTTTTACTTTGTCTAGTTGCTAATGGAGAGCCTTCTGATTTTAATCTCCTCTCGTCCTTTCAGACTGGTGCCTTGAGTGCTAAACTGTTAATTTTGGTGTTTATGATATGGTACAATCGCCTTTTTACCATCTACCTCTCTCTCTCTCTCTCCCCCCCCCCTCCTTGTGTATGAACTTCGGTAGGTATATTTTAGGATTAAAATGTCTAAAGAAAGTTGGTGAATGCACTGCTCTGTAAAATGAAATTCAGCCTTTTTAGTGTTGATAATTCAGAGATCAAACGCTTTTGAAGAGGTTGAAATGGAGGGAGAGGATATTAAATGGAAGAGGATCACATTGAGGTTTTCTCTTTGTTGCTCAATTTAGGATTTCTATGTCAACCTTATAAACTTCAGACATCTTAGAGTATGCCGAATTGTCCATCATGCATTATAAATTTGTGGTTGAAAAGTACCGTTTCACTACTTCATACATTGGACTGAATAAGATCTGATTTGAGTCTATACAAAGATGTTTATCTGAGGCCCATGTTCATAATTTAGTTCATAATTGCTCAGCTTCATGGCCTTACTATAAACCAAACCCAATTGGGGATTTTTCTTCTGGCTTTCACTTAACAAGATGTTAAATTACAGAAGAGAAGGAAGACTATCCTCAATTTCATAGTGCATTAACGTGGTGGTGTTTGTTTCTGCAGATTAGTGGGTCAAAATTCTATTACATGAAGAATGAAGCAGTTATGCTAGAGATGGGCCTCATAAACTGGACTCTCTTTGAAGTCATGAAAAGGGGATTTACGCCTCTTACAACTCCAGAAATTGTGAGATCCTCTGTTGTTGAAAAATGTGGCTTCCAACCTCGTGGAACTAATACTCAGGTTTGTTGATATGTTTGCCCAGGCAATCAACTATCTCTTCTGAATGGTGCTTTGCTAAGTGTGCTTATCACATTTTTTTAAGAATCTTTGGCTACACTGGATGAACCATGCTTATATATTGGATTGGGCCATAAATGGTGAAATCTAGTTAGATCTACAATTAAACAGGATAGAGCAGTTTCAAAATGTAAAACTTGTAGCACAATATTATTCAGCATCTGTCATCAGTAAAACCAACTGTTAAACTTCTTTGTACCAGCCTCATTCCCTGATTGGTGTAAACTTTGGTCCCTTATGAAGTAATTGAGTGATCTTAATTCCTGTGGATATTTAGTGTTAACACCAGAAAGAAACATGCATTATTCTTAGGGCTTCACAAGTTATGTTAGTGTATATGCAAAAAATATTAGTAAGGGGATGCTTGTTGAGGGTAGAATAAGAAATAAGCCTCTTGTATATTTTTTTATGAGCCTTTGAATGTAAGGAACATTACTTTTTGCGTGTGCATGTGTTCATTCAGGCTCCTCCCCTGCCTCCTCCTCCTGTCGAGGAGCCTCTCCTTGAAGCATTGGTCTTGCTCTAGCTAATGAATATTTAAGTTGATTTCAATGGGTTAATATTTTTGCCAAATGCTGACAGGTTTACTCTATTGAGGGCAGTGATCAATGCCTTATTGGCACTGCAGAGATTCCAGTTGGTGGAATTCATATGGATTCTATTCTTCCTGAGGCTTTGTTACCTTTAAAGTATGTGGCCTTTTCACATTGCTTTCGTACTGAGGCTGGTGCTGCAGGCACTGCAACAAGGTAAATTATTCATGTGAAACTAGTATTGTAATGGATGGTACTTTTACTATAATGTAGATTATGGCGGTTTCTTATATTTGGTATAGCCGATAGTTCTGTGAACTATTGCTTTTACATAAGATAGCCAGATTGAATCCAAGTTTGAGCTTGTCTTCCTCTAGTTCTTGTTCATTTTTGTTTTTCACTTTCATTTTCTTTTTTGGGGATTGACTGTGTACTTTGTACACCAAATTCTGATGGGCCACAAATTTATCTGCATTGAGAAATATAGCAGATGATATGCTTCTATACATGTCTGTATTAGACAGTGGTTCCTCGGTGCTGAATGTTGTAACATTGAGTGAGAGTTCTAGACTAGTTGAATGTGGTTGACCATTCTACTGTGGCAGCTGTTTTATTTCCTTTTTCTACGTAGACTCTGAATACCTGTGCACGACTTTGCTTCCTGCCTTTTGCATTACGTATTCACATGAAAAATTAGAATAATAGTAAAAATCATTTGGNCTAGACTAGTTGAATGTGGTTGACCATTCTACTGTGGCAGCTGTTTTATTTCCTTTTGCATTACGTATTCACATGAAAAATTAGAATAATAGTAAAAATCATTTGATGGTGATGATTTTTGACACTGGCCATCTACTATATAAAACCCTTCTTGCGAAGGGTCATTCACTGCTAAATACATGCCATGTCTTTGATTGAGATCAGCTATCATCCTCCATGCCTTGGGCTCTTGTTCTTCAGTTCTGAGTTCTTCCCTCTATAATGCTGATAGACTTACTATGTATTGATTAAAAAATTTCTTTTTCTTTTTCGTTGTCTTCTCTTCTTTTTTTTCGCCTGGCATCATAGTGATTAGTTGGTGACAATTTGGAACAGGGGCCTCTACCGAGTCCACCAATTCAGTAAGGCGGAGATGTTCATCTTATGTCGGCCAGAGGAAAGTGATTCTTACCATGAAGAATTAATTTCCATTGAAGAGGACCTCTTCTCGTCATTGGGACTTCATTTTAAGTGAGTTTTCCGAATGTTCTTTCACCTTTTATTTCGGGATCAATCTGTATTTAACCTAGCCTTGAGTTTCTCAGAACTGTGGACATGGCTTCTGAGGATTTAGGCGCGCCTGCTTACCGTAAATTTGATGTGGAAGCATGGATGCCGGGCTTGGGACGGTATGGTGAGGTATGTCAGTAATATATGCATGCATGATTGGCTTTATACTTGTTTGGAGTCAGCAATACATATTTGTCGCAACTAAATTATAAAATCTTGCATTTTGTTTTTCAATCTCACGTCTCTGTTGATGATTTTGATGGACATGGAAGCTTCTTCTGTTTTGGCTTCTCTTATCATTCCTGTTTGAGCCCAACAATCTTGTAACCCAATACCGTGTACTTGAATGTAACAGATATCAAGTGCATCAAATTGCACGGACTACCAAAGTCGCAGGCTTGGAATTCGCTACCGTCCAGAATCATCATTGACAAACCCTAAAAAGGGTAAAGGCAATCTTGCTTCAACGCAGTTTGTGCACACATTAAATGCAACAGCGTGCGCTGTTCCCCGGATGATTTTGTGTTTGCTTGAGAATTACCAACAAGAAGACGGCTCTGTAGTGATTCCGGAGCCATTAAGGCCCTTCATGGGTGGGCTTCAGATCATTACTCCCAAGTCCAGATAAGATTAGGAACATATTTATATATTTTTGATTTAAAATTGTATCTGGTGATATTCGTATGGTTTTTTTATTTTATTTTTTGCAAATCTTAGTGTTCGATTCGGCGACAGATAAAAGAATTGAAAACCTGAGCTTGGTTAATTCATAATTCATTACAGTATCACTTGAGTTTTGATTAAAGATTTGTTTGGTAAGCAGAAACCGATTGCTATGGGCAACTTTCTTTGAATATTTAAAGGAATTTATACATTCAAATGTATTGAATTTAAATTTTGACAATTTTTTAGAGTTAGAGTTATGAAAAATTTTATTCTAATTTCGGTATGAATGATTTGTCTCTGAGTGGAGTGGAGAGAAGATTAGNTATCACTTGAGTTTTGATTAAAGATTTGTTTGGTAAGCAGAAACCGATTGCTATGGGAAACTTTCTTTGAATATTTAAAGGAATTTATACATTCAAATGTATTGAATTTAAATTTTGACAATTTTTTAGAGTTAGGGTTATGAAAAATTTTATTCTAATTTCGGTATGAATGATTTGTCTCTGAGTGGAGTGGAGAGAAGATTAATCAAAAAGTTGACAAAGTTTGATTTGACTATGAAATATAAACCTGGCAAGACCAATATAGTAGTGGATGTTACAATAAATTTTTATTCAAGTGGTTTAGTCTTTGCCATTGGTACAGTTGAAGGTGATATCTTCTAACAAATTAAGGTTAAAATTGAGAAAGATGCGGTGATTTTTCAGACTTGGACATCATTGACCGTTGACTTGCAAAAAAAACAAAGAGGAATTTCAATGTAGTACAAACAAAGCACCTGTCACATATAGCTCCCCGTCTAGCATCAGCGATCTTTACCCGAAAACTATGTTAACGTGTTGATGTCCATTCTCCATCAGGTGCAAGTAAGGACCGTTGATTTGCCTTGATGCCTCTTCGGCTTGCTACTATATATTGAAGTTAATCGTATCCAAAATTATTATAAAATAAAAATAGAGTTACGATTTAATCTAGTTACCAAAAAATAGTATTGTTTTTAGATTGATCTTATTATTTTAGGATGACGATTTAATCTTTTAGTAAGTTCTAGCTTCTCTTGTCGTTCTCCAATATATTTGTACTACTGGACTTTGGTTAATGAATTACCCTTACCACAGAAGAAAAAATAAAATAAAATAAAATGAAGTAAAATAAAACAGCCCGGAAAATAGAGAGCACCTTTTCCCCATCCAAGTGCAAGTGGTCTGTTGTAAGCTATTGAAGAGTAGAATTTATAACTATCACTTCATCTTTCTCCCAAATTCAGGAGGTTTGATCTTCACTATGCTTGCAATTCAGCAAGGAATCCACACACCTATTTATCACCAACCGCCTACCATAAGCCAAAGGGTTCTGCACTACTACTTAATCCCTGCTTCCATAGCATATACAGCAAACTGGAAATTAAACTGCCATGGTGGAAAAACAAACTACTGGTGCAAAACCAATGTTGATAAATGAATCGATTCTCCTTTATTGCATTGAATGGATGTCCAAGAATGAATAGATAAATTGAAAGATCACATTATTGCAACAGCAGCATCAACCCTGTAATGAAATCTGCAAAACGGATGCCCTCTTGGACGTTGAAGGACTTGAACAACTAGTCAGATAAAGCCGATGTCCCAACAGAATGAAAGGCCAAGCCTCAAACAACCCCGCTCCTCCCCATCCTTATGATTAATCGTTCTCAATGAGATGTATATATTGCTCCATCTCATCTCATTGATATATACATTCCGCAGCCCTAACTTGGGGGAATGTGTAATCAACCCACCAGCTTGAAGATATTTCTGAAGCGATTTGTTCTGCTACCTTTGATCTACTTTATGATGAGTGATCTGTTCATAACAGGCGATTCCTTCCTACATAAACAATCAGGTAAGGGGTTCACATAAAATGCCTCTTCTGAGCGAAATCTGTCCATGCCCTTTGTTCCTGAAATGGGCCCTTTTCTCTTCCTTGGAGATCCATGCCTGCCCAATACGAATAAAAAACAAGAACCAAAAATTGAGTGTACTTACATCCCCATATCATACAATCAAGCATGTTCAGAGGGATATAATTCAAAGCCATAAGATGTTCTAAAGGAAACCTCAATCAAAAAGGGTACAGTTAAAATAATTACAATTGGCCTGGACAAGTGACCTAGAGGCATTGAGCAGCATTGCTTATGGGTAGAGTTCTATATGAGAAATTGAGAAAAAGGATCTCTCCCTTGGAGCTATCCACCTGAATATGTCCATCACAGTTTAAATTTCTTCCCAGAAAGATAAGGAAAAGGTTTGCTACAAGCATCATACTCAAAAACACCCAAAAAATGCTGCAAGACCCATCCCTCAAACAGGGAATGCCATAAGAATCATCACAACCAGATACATTACTTGACCCACTAGTGTATTGACAATTCAAAAAATCCAAACATCTAAAACACTCAGGATAATTGATCTTCACATACCGTCTTTGGTGGATTTCAATAATTCGATTACACAATTTTTTGCCTTCTTTCATTGTGCCCTGCTCAATTTTGTCAAAAAGATGGACAAGAGCTTTCCTGAAAATCGAGAGAAAGATCAAGTGGAAACAATTTCAACACTGTTAGTAGTATAGTTGGCAGTAAAATTACTGCAATGCTGCACGGGCTACAAAAAAAGAAAATGTCTTGCCTGTCAGGAGAAATAGTTTTCCTATGTCCCAGAAATCGACGATGACCTTCAACTGCCCTTGCCATGTTTCCAGAGTAGGATGGAATAAATATATCACTCTCGACTGATACAATGTAGTCTAGTGCAGCCATTTGAGATGAATGATTGACAAATGGTTCAAGTTCCTCAACTGATGCTAGTTTTTCCTGCAAAATGAACTGAAGGTGTGATTCAATCTGCCACAAATAGATCTAAAATCTAAGATCTTACATGAGCTCAGCTTCTCCTCCTCAAACTGAACACATGCGCACGCGCGAGAGACAGACAGAGAGCAACAATGTTTGTAATTTGAAGAGAGCACAGCTTCACCTTTATACATTATTACTACTTCCTGGTTGGCTATATTAATTAGCTTTAAGGGTTCTCTACCTGAAGATGTTGTCATTCATTTCTAAGTCATTAATTTCATTTCTTAATAAAAGTCATCACCCTCAAAGCGAGTCCAACATGTTGCTCCCACAGACTTCCATTCTCCTTGATACAAAAAAGATAGAGAGAGAACTCTGACCACCTTGCTACGTTCACCCATGGTGAGTTCAAGATTATTTAGAGTTGATTTACACATTGTTCATAGAAACTTTTAACCTAAACCCTCACCTGGGGTTGTGTAAAGGGAGGTGGAGACAAGAACAAGAAGCTACAAAGGAAACCGTCAAAAGAACTTCTGTCGTGACGAAAAACAGAAATTTGTGAGATGGATGAAACCAGATGATGAGGGCTAGCTTTACATAAGAAAAATGGTGAAAAATAAAAAAGTATCAAGGAACACCAGTCTCACAAAAACTACCCTCGAACCCACTAGAAGCCCAGCAGGTAAGTCAAACGGGTGGGAGGAACTTAATTAGCGGAGAGTTTATTTCTCCACTGGCCAAGCAGTCGACCTCAGAATGTGCTGATTTAAAAACCCTTCACATTCTACCTGTAAAAGCCATCTGAATCCTAATCTTGGAAAACAAATTGATTGTATATTGAAGGGCATCACATCAACCAAACCAGTATGAACCAAGGCATCTCTATGTCCAGCATATGTAACCATGGTTTATAGGAACCATCATGCAGTCACCACATAGTTGTTCAACACACATCTATATAATAAAACAGGAGTGTGTTTGAATTTTATCCCAGTCATATTTTTCTCCTCAAAACCATCACTAATCACTTACCTCACCCATCTTCCCTTTGTCATACTCAAACGTCAAATCACATATTTAATCATTTATAAATTTCCTCCCTAAAAATATCACATCACTCATTTCTATCATATATTTAATCATTTAATATTTGATTAATTTATAGTTAATATAGTTTAAAAAAATTTAATATAGTGAGATCGATTTTTTGGACGCTCGAATTTTATATTTTATCGTGCCTTCAGGCACGGGTTATGACTAGTAAATTAATAATATGTCATAACTAAAACTATTGATCAGCAGCTTGAAGACCACAAGAAAAAACTCTTAAGGAAAATCTATTTCTGCTCAGTTCATCTTTAGCCTCTACTGGTTAATGTATACCTTTCCTGGCTGTTATAAGGTCACACTCCTGAATTAGCAGAACACCCAACTATGAACATGGTCTTATGAAAGGTTTCTATATGGTAGTTGCTATTTGGAAAATCATGCTTTTGGAAGATATGATGATTCCCACTAACAAAACTTTCAAAACCACTTATCCAGTCCTTGTGTCTGACTAATTAATCTTGTAAACCACCATCCGCATTCCATCTATGGGCTCCCACCACTGGATGACAAAGATGCATTGCTATGATATATGCCCACCAAAATAAACAGAATCAACGAGAAGTAAATATCAAAGAACATGATCAAAAACTCCTGGCCACTTCAGAGACGCTCTGAAATATTGCAGACAGCAGAACCAGTGTCTGCCTGTTAAATCCTTTAATAAATAGTTTTCGCACACCTGTTAGATCGCCTTGTTGCCTAATCGTTGTAGTTAAACCAAGCAGCCTGTCCTAGAGTGCCAAATCTCACCCCAGGTAAGCCAGACTTTGAAATCATTACAAATTGTTAAGAGCAAATTCAGATCAATATTTTTCATAATCAGATGACGATTCTACAAAGATGAAGTCAAAGTTGTTTAAGAACTTGTGATTACATCTATAATTTACAGTTCGTCGCATATAATTGATACTGCCACAAATCTGAGGTTCATTTTGCAGCCAAATTTAGTCAAGATTCGATTTTGCAAAGTGCAAACAAACAATAAATTAGATCCAACTATTCAGAATACATCAGACAACCTATTAAACTAGTTCTCTACAGATATAATTAGCTTCACACTTAAACTTGCTCAATCCAGTGTGACTTAGAAAAGCTTGTGCACGTAGAAAGGTCTATGACCAACTGGGTTAAACTTTTGGGTGAAGATTGGATTCCACCAAATGTATCTGGTCTTTGATGCCTACCTATTACTCCCTAACACAAAACAAAACTGACTTATAATAAACAGACCAGAAGCAAAGGTAGGAGCACTCCTAAACAGTGCTGCAGGGCAACAATTACCTATCCTAGAAAGATAGAGCTTAAGTGGCACTTCATCTCATAACCTCCAACATAGGATCACAGCCTCCAAGGACTAGGTGGTCACCACTATTTTTGGGTGACATGCATGAATTTTATTAATTAAACGAAGTTGCCCATAGACCTCAGATTAGGTGGTGAAAAGGAGAGGAGTATTTGGGGTAGTTCTTAAAATTTAGGTTTGAACCTGGCCTCAACAGTGCAAATATCTGCCATGCACGTGGGGCAGGGAGAGAAATTAAGAAAGTCATCAACATAAGCTTATATGAATCTATTTTAAGAAAACTTAACTGCAAGGATTAAATTTCGTTTTGAAACGTCCGAAATGTTTCCGTTTCCAAAAAGACCTAAACGAATCAACGATGAAACCAAAATTCTAATACTTCGAAGTGTTTCATAATGTTTCAAAGTGTTTTACAAGGTTTTAATGCATTTACACAATTGTTTAAGAATATTTTAAAGTATTTCAAGATACTTTACTATATTTCAAGCAATGTTTTGGAAAAAAAATTCTTAATTTTTTTATTTTTTTCATTTTATTTCCGAAATTAGTCGAAACGTTTCCGAACCATGTCGAAATGTTTCCGTTTTTTAGTTGACCGAAACAATACACCAAAACAAAATTTTGATCATTGTTATCAGCTTATACCTTTACTTTTTACAACATGAATTCCAGGCGATTCAGTTTCAAATCAGGCCCTGATCTGCTTCAACCTAATCACATCACTATGGTTCACAAAAGGCAGCATATACGGGCTAAATATTACAAAACATGAAATTATGCCAAGCTATAGATTCCATACCTTGTTCATTAATAAGGGAAAGCGGGATTGTAGATCATCCATACGAGCATCACCCCCATAAATTTCTCCAGCAGCAATATATATGGGGGTCTTTGATGGGAATCCAAGAGCATTAAGGAACATTCCAACCTCTTTTGGAGTTAATGGGCATAAACCTTTGGCTCTCTGTTCCACGGGATCAATGTCTTTCACTTTCCAATAAGAAGTGTTTTCTCTACAAGTTCACATTGAAAATGAAATATAAAAAGTCAAAGCATCAGGCAGAATGTAACAGATTCTATTTTTGTAAATGTGGCAAATGCAGCATGTACTACTATGAAACATCTCCTACCTGATTATCCTTAGTTCATCAGCTTCTTCTGGGGATAAATCATGTGTGCATCCACTAAAGGCAAGCATGTCTTTTTCATAGCGTAAATGCAAAGTAATATAGGGACCATAGGACCTCATTCGATCCACCAGAAGCTACAAAAGCCAACAGAATAATCCAACAGAATAAACTTCTAGCTATCACATCGGAGACAACAAAGATATTTCCATTCCGCAGTCAAATAAACATTTAGGATAAATATTTACTTTTCCCATCGATTCAATTCGAGGTGCAAATTGGAGGGCTTCATAGCACGCACGGCAGCGCAACTTCTGAATATCTGGAGGCAGATTATTATTTGCAAGTCGAGAATCAGACTTAGCTGCCCGAATAACCTGTGTAAAAGAGGTGTTGAATTGATTATTTAAGTTAGAATATTCCAATAACCCATACAACAGACTTTGAATAACAAATTTCCTTAACATACCTGATATTCTTCCCACATGCTTGCTATCTCTTCCTGATAGTAATCTATACCAGACCAACTTCTAAAGTGCTTAACTGCTCTCGATGCAGTTGCCAGTTCTTTTGGAAGTTTTTTAACAACATTTATGTCATTAGCCAATGAATTAATAAAATGATCTTCATCAAAGACATCAGAGAAATTGCTGTAGTTCAAACAAACGGGCAAGTTTAAGGATATCATCAAGCATGCGAAAATTGAGAAGGATGCAAAAGAAAAAAGAAACAAATAATTTTACCTAGTGTCCTGCCAAAACGAGCGTTTATCAAGTTCTGGAATCACCAGAGTAGCGTTTATAATACGAGCAACAGCAACCATGTCACATATCTAGAAGTAAGAAATGAGACTGTTTTTCAGCTCCAGATTATGGTTCAATCATAAAGTAGTGTTGACTTGTGAAATGTATATATATACATGGTGGCAAATTAGAATTGAATGGCTGTTATGCCGTCGAAATTGAAACAAGCAATTAACTACAGGATGGTATTTATATCCCCTACATTTAATAATATCTGTTCCAATTATAGATGAGAAGAGGAAAGGAGTCATCCAACAGCCATTTTTCCAATTCTGAAGTAGTAGAACAACATGATAATGAGTGGCCTAATTCCTTTCTTTGGCTGTCTTGACTGTAATTTGATTTCCATATATCTCATGAAAAGAAGCTAAACCTACGTTATTAGACTTTGATAGTGAAACAGATCATTACAATATTTAGTCAAAGGAGTTCAGACTACAGAAATTAACTATTAGCGCAAGTGATTTATATGCATACGTGATTACTAGGTAAGAATCACAAATGCATTAAACCAGATAAGATCGTCAGAAGAGACAACATAGGGGTCTGGATTGAACTACAATGATATGATGTTGCAACTAGGAAGTAACCCAAAGCCTAGGTTAGGGTTTGGGTCAAGTGGTTAGGACTAGCAGGTCATGAATTGCCATTAAGGCATGCATTACCTCACCTAATAAAATCAAACTAGTAAAAAGAAAGACATGATCATATCGTTTTGCCACCCCCAACTTGGATGTGTGCTCAATTAGCATACAACCTGCACATGAATGGTCGTGAAACTACAGAAACAATTCACTGATTGGCTTAAGACTCAGTATTGTCTGAACATAAGGGAGATTCCCAGCAACCACTGAATTGACATAGAGGTATGAACTAATTCATGGCCTTTCTTAACAATTGATATGGATGTGCAACTCAAAATAATTGATTTCAATGCAATCTAATTTCCTGATATTCTCCATCTTGTTGTTGAGAACACAATTCCCTCAATTTACAAAATTTATAGTATAAACAACACTGCCATTATACTTCAAGGAGATTCCAAACCAATTTCTCAAATTTTTGGCAAGAACTTTATTATAACTCCACTTATTTGATTGTCGTTTGCACTTTTAACTATCCTTACTATAACAAGGCCACTGTTTGGAAAAGTGCCTGTATTGGCTTCCCCATCTCAAAATTGTATGACAGATTAGATCTGTGAGTAGCTGCCTCACAAAATCAAGTTTTACTTTGTTTTGCAATAAAAAAACAATCCAGCAGAGCATGGAAAGTAAGAATAGAAAAAGAATAATATTCTTCTAATAATTTATAAGGATAGGATGTGCGCAACAAGAGATAAAAATTACCATCGAATGGTTTAGATTTATATGTGCGAGAGAGAGAGAGAGAGAGAGAGAGTACCGACCCCAGCCCGCATCTGATTGAGCCCACCATTTGTATGAACAAGCAAGTAACCTCGAGACTCTCCTGGAACTACAAGTATAATAAATTTTGAAGAAACTAAAGTTCGGAGGGATATGATACATATTCCTTATTAGCAAAATCACTTCTTCCTTACATGTGTAGGATGAACTAGGCTCGACACAAGGAGCATAGTCTCTCTTTGGCGGCGCCTTCCACAACTTGTCCAAATCTGAACTCCCATATGAAGCTTCCAACTGTCAAGTCTAAGGGAGTGAAAACATGAAAGAGGCATGACTACTTTGCTTCAACATACACATCCCTATATTTATCCTTTATCTCAATTCATTAAGATATCAATGAATTTGAATTAACACCCCCTCCTAGATAAACAGCATTAAGAAACAAAGACTAAATGAACAGATAAATCAAAATTCCTTAAAAGGGTTAACAAGTTTAAAGAAATAAAGGGAACTGTAGGATACCAGCGAAGCACAAACCTTGCGAGGTGGGAGAGGAGCTTTCAACAAATGGGGCGGGGTAAATTCTTGTGTCCACCATTGCTCTGTGTTCAAGTTTTGGTATCCAATTTCATGTTGCTACAAAATGGAACCATCCGAGGTCAATAAACAATCCCATTTTACAGACCTTAATGCGAAAAAAGAAATAAAAAATGGAATAATCTCAAATTATACTCGATATAGCCACTAAACCACATCTATAGAAATACCCAATCTGAAATAATTAAACATAGTCAAGAAATAATATTTTTAATTGACAACCTATGTCCAGCCAAAGGAAATTTTGACTATATTGAATAGGAAAAAAAAAATCATCAATCAAGAACTTGTCATCAGGAAAGCAATAAAGAAAGAAGTAAACTTCCCTTGAAATCATTAGTTCAAAGTTTAAAAAATCGTATAAACTAAAACAAGTGGATGATTTGTAAGAGTATTAGATTTACACACACACACACTCATAAATAGATAAACAGAAGTCTAATAAGAACTTCTGAAACAGGACAAAGGGTTCCAAGAACTTGAAACCCTAAAATCAAAAAAAAAAATTAGTTGAAAAAATAGCAAGAAAAATACGAACGAAGTAGTGATTGCAGAGAGAGAATTACCGTCGGGAGCTTGTAAGGCTCTGGCAACTTGGTGATTTCAGATGAAGGAAATTCGTGTACGTGAACTGAAAGCAGAGCAAACAGCGCTATTGAGGATATGGCGCACGTTAGCACCGTCCTCACAACCGCCAATGTCCTCCACCTCTTCTTCTGCATCTCTCTCTTTCCCTACTGTTAACTCACTCTTTCACCCTCTAAAACCAATGTACAAAGACACTGATAGCAGACATATAACACACACACTCTCTCTCTCCCTCTCTCTCTCTATATGTGTGTGTGTGTGGCTCTCTCTCCGTAGGTATGTATCGGAGCGTATGTGAGACTGCTGAAAGGAGTCGGCAGTTTTGATTCGTATCCTGCGTTCTCTCGCTTTGCATTGGTTTGTTTTTGATACATTTGTTATTATTTTTTCAGTTAGTAAAGTGTAATTAATGGGGATTGAGGAGAGAGAAAATCAGTTTTTTTTTTATCAAAAGAGAAAAGAGAAAAGAAAAAATCAGTTGAAGTTGACCAAATAGTATGGAATTAGAAACAAAATAAAGCAAATATTAGGCAATCAATATGCTCTTTATTTTTAAAACATGGAAAATGTATTAAATTCACATATTAATGATGTGGACTGTGGACAGTGGATTTGAACCATTGTTTTTATTTTTTTTTATTGTAGTCATGAATGTCTTGGTGGGTGTAATATACACTTTAATTAATCTTTTTTTTAATTCGTATTTATAACTCAATAGACTATCTTTTGGGCTTGAACCATTATTTCTCGAAAAAAAAAACCCACAAGTTAATAACCATGAATGTGGTGAGGTACAATTTGAGTTTTCATTTTGCCCATCTTTGCTCTGAATTGTGACTTATTAATTCTGTCTACACTCACACACATCTTGTATTATATGAATAAGAGACCCATTATTTTTTCTGCATAGTCCTCTGTTTTAAAAAAAATATATAGAAACATTTTTGTTCTGACTTTCTAGCCATTTAAGGCATAAAACGAAAGCCTCTTGCTATATTTTTATAAAAATATATTCTAAAAAAAAATACGTGTTGAGAAACTTATTTTGCTTTGACTTTTCCATTATCAATCTCATTGTTAATTTCTTTTAGACTTTGAAACTTTTCGAGTTATAAAATTATATATATATTTTTTTTATTTGTTTCATTTCTTGTCGTTTCCTTCTTTCTAAACAAACTTTAAATCGCTCCAATACATTTTTTTATCCATTTTTTTTCTTGCTGGATTACATACCATGAATTCAAGTATAACTCATATTTTTGAAATTTGGGAGAAAAAGTGTGTTGGATGTGTAAAATTTGAGGTTATATTCCCATAAATTCAAATACCTATTTGATTTATTATATAGATATTATATATATGTGTGTGTGTGTTTTTCTCACTCGTTAATGATAGATAATTTATTGGAGAAAATTGAGAGGATAAAAGAAAGTATTAAAAAGGCTCATCAGAGTGACGTGCTGATTTCATCACAATANTATATATATATATATATATATATACTAGCGATATCCCGTAACTAAAATCACTGTACACTAAATTATTATATGGTGCATACATTAGAATGTGTGTTGGAGTGTGTGTATGTGTGTACATCTATGTGTTGTAAAGTGTGTGTATTAAGTTTTTGAAATTTGGGAGAAAAAGTGTGTTGGATGTGTAAAATTTGAGGTTATATCCCCATAAATTCAAATATCTATCTGATTTATTATATAGATATTATATATATGTGTGTGTGTGTGTGTTTTTCTCACTCATTAATGATAGATAATTTATTGGAGAAAATTGATTGGAAAAAAGAAAGTATTAAAAAGGCTCGTCAGAGTGACATGCTGATTTCATCACAATGCCAATTAACTCACGCCTAACTTTTGATTAAAATTAAGGGACAAAAACTGCTCTTACTTCGACTTTACTTCTCCCATAATAACTGTGCAATTGTTTAATTAATTTCATGGCTGTGCAAGTCCCAATGGGCAATGGCTGATAAAGTCCATTTAGCCCCCATAAAGAAAGCTATACAGATGGTGACTGTCCAGTATGGAACTCAATACGAATCAATATTAGCATTGATTAAGGATGGCAAGCATGTGAAGCAACTAGTAAGACTTCTTCAGTATATGGACACACTGTACACATCAGGATTATAAGTAAATATTAATGCTATGTTTACTAATTTTTTTTTTATCAAGTTTTCTATTTTAAATGATGTGACATAATTTTTATCATTAAATATTAATGAAACTCACTTATTTGATGNAAATATTAATGCTATGTTTACTAATTTTTTTTTTATCAAGTTTTCTATTTTAAATGACGTGACATAATTTTTATCATTAAATATTAATAAAAATCACTTATTTGATTATAAAAACTATGTCACATCACTTGAAATAGAAAGTTTGATAAGAAATTTTGGTCCGTATAATATTATTGATAAGTAAAACCTTGGTCCAATGTCGATTAATTGTTGATAAGTAAAACCTAGGTCCAATGTCCAAGTCCTTTGTATTTGTAGTGCAATAATAAAGTGAAAGGAATGGCATCCAAGGAAAAGGAGGAGTTGGGGTGTGTGGGTGAGAGAAATATTGGGTGTAACCATTACGAGATTTCATCAAATTGATATGATGCAATTGTTCAATGACAAAATAATAAATGGGCTAATAGATTTCACATATTTTAATAACTATTCTATCGTGTCATTTAATAATTACCTAAACAAAGTTCACCTTAATCATTTATACATTTATTATTAGATGGTAACACCATGTATTAATGATGACATGATATTATTATTATACTCAATATTTAGCAACTTTAGTCATCTCATCCAAATCCACTTTCTAATTCATCCCAATATCGATCACCCCGTATGCTCAACTTAGTTGCACTCCCTACCTATGTTAACTTCTAAACTTTACAAATCAATGATCAAGAATCGATAAAAAAAATAAAAATAAAAAAAATTAGCCCTATATGAGCCACAAGGGTTGTAAGTTGTCTGAATTTTTTTTTTGAAACTCACCCTATAGTATACAAAGGAAATTATTGAATGGGTAAACTGCAGAAAGTTGAAAAGGTAAAGGAATTGTCGTCTGTCTCACGGAAGCTTGCTTGCTTTAAAATGGAAACAAGGGTTTTAAATTGTTAGACTTCACCATCAATGTTTACTCAGTCAATGTAGATAATTGGCATATGATGTTGTGGCAGTAGGCCAATTGTGCAATATTTGCACTAGAGAGAGACAACGACTGCATAAGTATTCATAAGAAATTCTTACCAAAGCCATAGCGAGTTTTGAAATCAACTAAGAAAACAGAGACGGATTCAAAATTGAACGATCTTTAATTTTTTTTAAAAGTCTAGGAGGACTAGTTTATATAATTTATAGCATTTTGTAACTAATTCTGGAATACGTCTGAAATCTTTTCAAAGGCGATTGCCCATTTAGCCCCCTAATTATATCATTGTATGTAAATAAAGACAATGTATAAATTCAAACATTTTAAATTTAAATCTTGATAATCTACTAGTGTCAAGTCATTAGAGATTTATTTTTCATGAATATTCTAATTTTTGTGTGGATGGTCTGTCTTTCATTAAACCAAAAAAGGAATTAGTCAAAGTACATATAAATTAATCCAAACACAACTGTCTATAAAAAAAAAAAACAAAACAAAATTGACAAGTGATATATAGGGGCATGGTAAGTTGGTAACCGGTGAAAAACTTCCATTATAAAATGATAACTTTTCGTACATCCAAACAACAAAAACAAAAGTTTTCACATGGTCACAGTGCAGGCCATAGCTGTGCTTGTGGATGCTTTTATCAACCAACTTTGTGTCATTTTGGGACAATATGTTGTGTTCCTTGAATTAATTTGTTCTCACACTTGGTGCAATTTTTTTTTTTTTTTTCTGAGAGATGTCTTGTTTAAATTAAGAAAAGGGAGATTGTGAATCTGAATTTAAACCCAAGTTATTCATCTCCCAACATTCTCGATTAATGGGACCAAATCATATCAAATGAATTATTGATCTTCCTCTAAGTGTTTGTCACATTAATTCATCAAGCGGACGATTTAACAGAAAAATGTTATTAACACGTCAGGATTAGGATTAGTACTCGTTTTTTTTATCGACAATAAAAATTTTCAATGCTCTCAGGAGAAGAATTCTTTCAATAACTTTCCGAACATTTTTGATGAAATCAAACTAAAATATAATATAGACTGATCGGAACCGGTAACAAATGGTGCTTTGATTGTCTGTACTGACTATGAAGATGATCCAAACAAGGAGAGAGAGAGAGAGATTCTTACGAGGAAAAAGTGGCAGAAAAGGAAAGGGCAATGCATTCCTTTCTCGAGCAAGCCCTCTGAGTACTCACGTGACACCTCCACCTTTATTCACGGTTGTGTAATGTTCACATTCTAATTGGAACAAAAAAGGTTGAAGGAAGAGCCATTATTAAAAAGTTGTATCTTTCATTCTAATTGGATCTCACTCGCTAATTTTTTGTTCGGATCTCAAAATGCGACACGACTCGTTAAAAGATATAAATTTAGAGAGTTTGAGTCTTCCGTAAACTATTTGTTTAATAAACGAATGGACTCAACATGACACAATTAATAAATGAATCGAGTATGAGTGAGTCAATCAAAAGAAATACATGATTCAACTCGTTTATATACTAGTTATACACGATTTATATACGACACGAATCTGATATAACACGACTCGTTAGATACGTATTAATAAACGAATCAGATATAGTTGAAGTATTTTTTGACGTGGACCGACTGAGACCCGACACGAACCCATCTCACCTAACACGATTGATAAACCTACTTTTTTCTTAGTTTTGTGTCAATAAATCACTCATTATACATTCAAGAGTGAATCTCATTTGTTTCACTTACCTATATAATGAGTGTTTTATAATTAAGGGTAATTATAAAAACACACACACACACATATAGATATATATATATATATAAATATATATTAGAGAGAATCCAAATCCTATTACACCGGTCTCAATAATGGATGGAGGGAGAAGAGTTCGACTACAAAATTTGGAAAATTTTATGGTTACGATTTATTAAAAAAAAAATGGTCATATTGCACAGGTGTACTCCCTTGGACTTTTTTTCTAAAACAAAATTAGAAATATTTTCTCAAATTCTCATGTCCCAAGGTTCAAGTTAGGATATTTAGGAGGACATCACGAATCAAATATAATATTAAAAAGAGCAATATTATTGGGACATAATTTATTGACCTAATTCACTATGACCTTTGGATTGACTGTAGGGTCCATCAAATATTAGAACTTAGTGTTGATCCAATGATTCTGCTGAAACCACGTCATTATGTCAGTAAATTAGGTGTTCAAATAGTATTACTCTATTGAAAATACAACATTTAAAAGTTAAATTATTTATTTATATAATTAATTAAATTTATTAATCATCGATTACAATATTACATAATTAGTTCAGAAATAATCCGCTCAAGTGTGAACAGGTTATAAAAAAAAGACAAGAAGTTCTTAGAGTCCTGTGGCAATGCAATGTCGTAACCACTTTTAGATTGTCCAACACGTGGCAATAGATCTGTGCACCTTATGATGTAGGCAATAATGACCGGTGGGGTCCTTCTTTGTCTTTCACATTTTTCGATTGCCTTGTCTAGTGGGTTCCAAGAAAAGAACAATTCCATCCCAGATAGAAGAATTCTTCTTCACCTTGTATATATATATATATATATATATATATACACTACTAACATGAACTATGTCTATACTTTGTAGATTTAAATTTGCAATGTATAAAATATATCAAACTGATAAATATACATACACTATAAAAAAAAATAAGAAAAATGAACCACGAGAATAGTTTTTTTATTAAATATCCTTTTAGTCACCTATCAAAGTGATATTTGAGGTATCTACTTAATCAGTGACGGAGCCAAGCTTTGGCCTAGGGGAGCCATGGGTTCCCCACAACTTTTTAAGAATTACATTTTATATCTCTAAATTGGCCCTTTCAATTTAAAAATTATACTTTAGTCCAAAAATTATATTCTTTTTCACTTTACATGGCTCTTCAAGTTATCCTTAAATGGTGATCTTTATTTTGCTTTACCCCTCAACTATCCATTTAAACATACTGCCCCATTAAGTATTCCAAATGACCTATAAAATTTGAGAAAAACTAAAATTTAAAAATTTGTTCAAAAAGTTAATAATTTGAATAGTTAATGGTGCAACGACTTCAATTTAATAATTGAAGGAATAAGATCCAATTAGGGTAATAATTTTAGTGGACTAAGTTCTCCAAACCTGATATATAAAACTCAATATTGTATACAATATGTATTTAAGACATGCATACACTTTATCTCATTTTGTTCGAATTACTACATGTCGTATCAACATAATAAAATTTTGTTGTAGCAAATGATTATATAATGAAATTAAACTGATTTTTTTTTATCAATGGATCTATAATCATCTTGCATGTAATTGATTTGACAAATTTTAACGAACTTTTTTGATTTTATGAAAATTAACTAATACTAGAATTCATTGAAGTTATTTTCATAAGTTTTATACAATAAAATACTTATAATAATAATTGCTCATCGAATGGCTCCACTGAATAAAAGTTTTTGACTACGCCACTATTCGACTCCTTTAAAATAAAATTCTAACTCTATCCCATTTCTTAGTCGACTGACTATCAACATTTTTCTAGACTAGATTCCGTACCATTTTTTAAGCCACTCTTTTATTGCTTCCACTTTCCACAATAAAAAAATCTGTGAGAAAATCATCTTTTTTATCTTATTTCAAAATCCTTTTGATAATTTCATGACCAAAAAAGCACAATCTAAAGTTGAAATAAAAACAAATGTAAGTATAACTAGGTACAATCAAAATAAAATGGAAGGCATTTCTAATTTACATGAAATGTTCAAATAATTAAACGAAAGAATCAAAATGCTTCAGTACACTCTGTCTTTTGTTTTGTCCCCTTAGAAACTGTCAAGACTTATCTTATTACTATATTATTAAGAGAATATTTTGTAGATAGTGTTTAGAGTAGGTGTATGGAAAACTAGATGCACATAATGTTGAAATTATCCTGGGACCAATACCTATTGCGCAATTGACCTTCTTCTTCAAGCACTATTGATGAATATATATACAAAGATTTTTACAAATGCAGTGGAGCCATGACGTCACTGGGGAGATCCATCTACTGTTGGGCGAGGCGGGGATAAGCTTGTGAAGAAGTAAGCTTATCCCCCCTTCCCACCCCAAAAAAAAAAAATTGATCCTATAACACTAACGTTTAATGTTCTTTCTATTCTATCTTATTTTAAGATGGACATCAAACTAATTTAACAAGTGAAGTAGTCATCATTTGACCAATCGCTGGGACACCAGACTGTCCATGCCCTCCCAATTTGTTTTGTCCTAAATGCAATGACTTTCTTAATTACCTTGCGCTCGACCTTAGTGCCCACGTTTGCTTTTCTCTACTAAGCAATTGGCTTTGCCAACACAATATTAGAGTCGTCCCTCCAATCTATGCTGACCCTGGCACAATCTAAAGTTTTGGGAAGCTTGTTCTCACCTCGCACATAACCTGGCTGACCTGGTGCCCTAAGATTTCGATTGAACAACGGATACAACCACTACCATATATGCCCAAAGGACAAGACAATATAACCATTGTATTTTATCAAGCAGTGACGAAAAAAAGACTTTTTGCGTAACATTTCTTTCGCTTGTTGAATTCATCCATAAACTCAAATCCCGGTAACCTTCATAACCAAAACGTTACAATAATATCTAAAAGTGACCTTTAGATTCTTAAATAGGGACAACATAAGAATACTGACCACTACATAAGTCACTAGTTGCTGAGTGAAAGTGGGCAGCTCTTTCTTTCTTAATGGGAATCATTAGTGCGTGTTTGGAGGGGAAGACTTACACCACAAAACATTCATACACCTAACTCAAGACAAGGACAACCAAAGAAGAAAAATCTCCATGGACTAGATGGAACTTAGTTTATGGGAGATTTTTATATGTCATGGAAAGTGGGGTGGTTTGATCTCACTTTCATGGAAGTTCAACTTTGTTTGTACATATATTGATGTCTTCTTCTCGATGTGAAGGTTGCGATAGTAGGGAGGTTAGTGTTTTGAGGCTTCAAATTCGAGGAGTCTATGATTTATTCTATACTTGTAGTTTATGTATATATTTATAGGCATCTAAAATTTATATTGTAACCATGAATTTACAAGTTATGTGATTGAAAATAGATTACCAATTAAGCTTAATAAAAATAAAGCTAAAGCTCCAAATCAATTCACCCGCAAGTCCAAATATAATTAGAAATTAGTATATTTATGAAGTCGTATGAGTACCATTAATAGAAGATAAATTAAGAGAGAGTCGATTTTGATAGTTTAGACATACTTATAAAAAATCCAGTAATGCAATAGTAAAGAGGAGTGATTTAATACGTATTGATGATAATACGATAAATAGGGGTGTACCTACAATAATTTTGAATGAAATAGTAAAAAAAATTATGATAACTTGCTTTAACAAAAAAAATACACCCCTTGACAAAACACAAATGAAAAAACAGGATTGATATAACCAAAAATAATTGAGATGAGAGTTTTATTGAGTAAGTTAAAATAATGTCTTAACCTTACTTGATACTTCCCACATTTTTTAAGGGTCAAGCATTTTTATTCCTCAGGGGATATGTCATTAAATTAGTTTGAGTTACAGTGGTTGGCTCAAAGCTCGAAGAAGTAGTCTGCACAAGCCCGAACACCCTGTAGTAAAAAAAATTTAATATTAAGAGTCAGTACTAATTTAATTGTAATAATAAATTAGATTAAATTATTAAATTCAACTTAACTTAAACAAAACCTTAATCCCAATAATTTAAAATCAGTTACAAGAATCATGTTGTGGTGCTCATTAGCGATGACAGTGGACCGAGGCAGGGCTGGGGAAGAGTAGTTTCCACCTCTGTATCCATTTTAAAAATATTCGTCCACCCTCGTTAGTAGGGGAAATTTTAATCCCCAACCCACAGATAAATTTTGATTCTCATTCCCACCACCGTCCTTGTACATAACAATTAATTTATATAATTTTAAGAAAAAAATTTTAAAAAAAAACTATAAAACTTCACAAATTGATGGACAAAAGAGATGAAAACTCATTATATAACAAATGGATCAAACATAAAAACTCACAAAAATAATATGTATAACAAATGTGTGTTTCACTTATATATATATATTAAGGGAAGGGAAGGGCATGAATGAGTTTCAGTTCATTCTTGTCCCCATTTTTGCACAGGTTTATACGGATATTTTCGTATACGTCTATCGTTCAATACATATAATCCATTGTCCAAACAAAATGAATTTAAATAAATATTTCTTTTTCTCCGGGCCACTTCAATCTATATGGCCTTTGCTGTTAATTTCTTATCATAGGTGTAGTGTTTTGGACTTAGCCCAGTCCTATAGCAGGCTTAAACCATCAAAATTTTGGCCACCACAAAACCCATTGCAAGGCTTATTGCAGTTTGGTCTGTTATTCAGGACCTAAATGGGCCTGACTTCAGCCATTCCAAGCTTATGGGTTTTCTTCTTCCACTGTTTGGGAGAGTTTTTTCTTTTTTTTTTAGTCAACACTATTAGATAAGAGGATGGCGAGGTTTGAACTTACGCAATGACAATGCTGCCCCAACCTATATGTCATTCCCTAGGGTTCCGAAATTAGAAAAAAAATTGGGGTCCCAAAATAAACTTTTAAACAATGTTATACAATCTAAATTTTGGGATATAATTTAAATATTTAATGCATTTTTGCCATTGAATTAGTAGTAAATGTTAACTTTAAATAAAATTTACTATTGATCCAACATATTTGGGCTTCAAAATAAGTACAAATAAAACTTAAACTTTTACATAGTTGATTTTTTTTTTACAAAAAAACTTTCACATACCAAAATAAGTTCACTTGACACGTGCAATATACCTATCGATTAAAAATTTAGGATTTGGGAAAGTGGAGACGAAGTGTTAGTGGCGGATCCACAGCGGGGCCAACTGCTCCCACTAGAATTTTAAAATTTTAGAATTTTAGAATTTATTAGAAATCTTCCTGATTTTTTTTTAAAGTTAAAGGTAGTTACGTTATTTTGATAAATATATGAGTTTCACTTGTAAATGTGAGAATTTAAAGATTAACTAATATGCTGCGAAATAGATTAGCCATCTCCTAATTTTTATATTTATACATTGAACTAAATTCGGGGTTTGTAGTCCTCTCAATTGTATTATGTTTATATGTTAGAATTTAAAATTTAGACTTGTAGTCATTTCTTGTGGTTTATTTTTTACATGTTGAATTAAAATTAGGGCTTGTAGCCCTCTATTATATTTTATTCGTTAGGTGTTTAATTGAAAATATGAACAAGCCCTCTGTTGTATTTTATTCGTTACATGCTGAATTGAAAATATGAAATTAGGGCTTATAGTCCTCTCTTTTGTTTTATTTTTAATGTATTGAATTAAAACTAGAGTTTGTAGTCCTATATTTATTTTTTTATATTGAAATAAAATTTGAAGCTTGTAGTCCTCTTCTATGATTTATTTTTTTATATATTTAATTGATATTTGGCCTTGTAGTCTTCTCTAGTGTTTTATATTTATGTGTTGAATTTGAATTGCTACTTGTAGTCTTCTATTATAGTTAGACTAAATTATTTTGATTTTGAGGTTTGAATAATTTTATTGGGATAAGTTAAGTAGTTCTTATTCCTAGGTTTTATTTAACTAAATAGTCATAGTTTAAGTTAGTTTCAATTATTTATTAAAATTCAAGGATGAATATTGAGTTTGAAACTAAACAAATTAATATTTGAATCAGTTATGAAATTTTTTTTTTAAAAAAAAATTAAAATATGACTGATTCCAATTTTTTGGTTCAAATTTTTTTGTTAGATCTTATAGATAAATTTATAATGAGTTCTCTTTTTTTTTTTGGCTCCTTTAATATATTACTTATGTATATGAATTGTTCTTTTAATTAATGTTCTATTAATAAAATTATATTTTTTTTAATGTTTAAAATTTTAATATTAATATAATTTAAGTTATCCTACCGGAGAAAAAGTCTGGGTCGGCCCTAGCGGCTGGTGGAGTGGTTGTTGATGGGAGTGATGAATAGGGCCGGTGGAGAGAGAGAGAGTGATTAAGTCCGAGTAGAACTTCTCATTTCTCCAAATAACAAGATTCGTGAATTTTTCACAACCAACAATGCAATACAACGTAACTTAAACTGGGTAAGGGTGTGGTACCCGACACCCTTACTACATGAAACATGGGGAAAAAAAATTGTCCTACTTTCTTAATTCAAGGGACGTGCTATATACACAAAAAGATGCTTATAAAGAAAATTGGGTCAGGGTGTGGTACCCGACAAATTTAGAATACGTCTGTGGAAGGACAAATAATAATAATTATCAGTTGAAATAATAGTGGGACTTAACAGAGTTCAACAGAATCGGTATAAACAATCCAGTGCCGCAATAGTGCCCAGTGTCACAAAAAAGCAAGACATATTCTTATAACATTGAAAGTGGCAAAAACATACCCTTGACCGAGGACGGACCAGAATGGCACCACGGGAAGTGTGGGTGCAACCTTGGTGTGACTTATCTCTCCCACTGCAAAAACAGAACACAAGTCTGGGATTACACAGTCAGCAAAATTGGTATTGNCATTGAAAGTGGCAAAAACATACCCTTGACCGAGGACGGACCAGAATGGCACCACGGAAGTGTGGGTGCAACCTTGGTGTGACTTATCTCTCCCACTGCAAAAACAGAACACAAGTCTGGGATTACACATTCAGCAAAATTGGTATTCNGCCGCAATAGTGCCCAGTGTCACAAAAAAGCAAGACATATTCTTATAACATTGAAAGTGGCAAAAACATACCCTTGACCGAGGACGGACCAGAATGGCACCACGGGAAGTGTGGGTGCAACCTTGGTGTGACTTATCTCTCCCACTGCAAAAACAGAACACAAGTCTGGGATTACACAGTCAGCAAAATTGGTATTGTCAATCTATTGGACAATGTTGCTCGATTGACCCCCTGGACTAAGAGGAGGGATCCTCACTCAGGGATAGGACAAGACATCCCTCCTCAAGGGAGAATTGAGCAACAAGGATTGGATAAACAAGCTTGTCAACCTCAGTCTGAGACAGGGTCTAAAAAATTTAATCTACTCGAACAAGTCTCTTAGTGTATAATTCATTGCCCACTAGGGTGTATTTACTGGGATTCGAAATAACTTGTAAAGTAACTGAGGTTATTGGTCCGGATCAACATATGTGATAATAAGACATATGGAATGGTGGCTGAAAAACTGAAATTGTGTGGGTTTCCTTTATCGAGCACCTCGACAAAGGGTTCAGAGAGGGAAGGGAGGACTCTGGATAGTAGCACGCTAGGGGTATTGCGTACATAGCCCTCTCGAGGTCATAGTCCCGCAATAACCATTCTTAATTATTAACTTTGAAAGCTCCCTTTTGCCTCGGTTGTCGCACCTCCTGGAACTGCATCTAGACTATGTTTTGGGAAAATATCAAGTTTGTCTAGTTAATGTTGGGACATATGACTTGCGATTAGTAGATACTGGTATCGCTGTGATCGAGACAATTGTGAGTTAGAACAAGTGTTAAAGGCTTGTGGCGAGTACTGTGTTATAAATACCTGCATTACTTGTCCACTACGAGACAAGAGATTTATGACCGGTAAAAGCATTTTCACTCTATTCACCTACTCTCTATCCAATTGATTGATCTCTTCATTAATAGGTTGTTCGAATTCCCTTCTATCACATCTATTTATTTTACTCATTCCCTTCGATTTTTCTTTCACAAATACACGTGTTTGAACTTTTTCTAACTTCCCACCTACGAAGGGTAAACAATTTCATTACGACTTTTAATTTTTTCTTTCCGCAGAGTTTTGAAAGTAAATTAAGAGGAAAATGCGAGGAAGGGGCGTGGAAAATAATCCAGCTGTGTGTGTGAAGCTTTTTTTAACTCACTTCATACTTTCCACGAAAAAGGAATATTATAAAGAAGAGAGTATAAAAATTGCAGTACGTTCGTTCCACGAACCAACCAACACTCCAAGTCAATTTTAAAATAGTTAAAGAAAATCCATGGCGTGGGTCTTAGTACCCACGTTGCACCAACACGCCGACAACCTAGCGCCAGTGCATTTCTTCGCTGTTACATGCGGAAGAATTTTTGTCCCATCACGTAAGAAGATAAAAGATTCATAAAATTCCATTCGAATTTCCTAAAATCAATAATGCTATGGAAGTCTAATATTCCCTTCGAATTACATAATACCAATAATGTTATCGGCATCAAATTCTTTGTTATAGTTGGATCGACAACAGAATCGTCATCTACTGTTAAATTCCATCTCTAATCAATAATGACAGTGGATTTTTTCTTTGGTATATAAATTTAGTCCGAGTATCACATAACTCGCATAACATTTGCATAAAATCTAAGAGGAAAATGCTTTATGAACAATATAACATTTTTTTTGTTTTATAAAAAAAAACGTCATAGTGATATGTCAATAAAAAAATGGTACTTTGATTTGGAATAATACTTCATTAATGAAAGAATATTAATGTTAGTAGACCACATTGTTCTCTTTACAAAATTCCATACAGAAATCTTTTTATAGCACTTATATCTAAAATTACTATTTTTAAAACAAAAATGAAATCGAACCAAAAATAGATATCCAAATCCACTTCAATATTAGTTCGAATTCAATTCCCCCAAAGTTAGGTCCTTTATATGGTAAATTTAAATAGAATTGGTTATCTCAAACAGTGAGCGACCAATCATTGTGAGAGTTAGAAGAATATGGAGAGGGGGTTCTAATCTGAGAGAGAGAGAGAGTAGATTTGTTAATGGAAAATTCCATAATTTATTGGTTGGTAATAAATCCCACTTAATATTAAAACTCATCACTAATCGAATATTAGTAGGGATTATATCAGCAAAGGGGATCCAACTATCATCACTGTTGTTAATTGCATGCACAAGCATTACAGATCAGCAATTCACAGTGAAAAGAAATCAATATGAAGCCCTTCTTCTCAATCCCGTTACAGATCATTACACATAAATCAATATACAAGCACACTGTATGTATGTATGTTGTTCTTTTTTTCCTGTCCGTTCTAAAACCTATCCATGACAACCCTCGGGTGTACATAGAAGGAAAATAAAAGAAAAAACCATGAGAGAAAATTAGGAAAAAAAAAAGAAATCACCATCATTGAACCCTAGTAATAACCCTTTCTCTCATAGTCCTCGAGTGCATCAAACACTCATCCATTCCCTTATTTTTCGGACGAAGAAACTTCGACCAAAAACTGCTCTTCTTCACCTGATCCCTACGCTCTCCTTCTCGTCTTCTCGGAACGAAAGCCGCCATTGACATACTCTTGGAAAGCACATTCCTGCCATTCATCGTGAACCCCACTGACCCTCTTCTTTCCAAACCAACACGGTGGTTCCGATGCACCGGAGACGAGTAAGAAGAAGCGTTTGAAGATGACAAGGAAGACAAAGACGAAGAAGAACAGGAAGAGATTGTCGTAGCAGTGTTGCTACGTGAACTTGTGGATAACTGAGAGAGCTTTTCTCTCAGACACACTGAACAAATACCAGGCGATTGCCGGTGTTTTGGGTGCTTCTTGCACTGAATATTGGCCTTTGAAGCTCCCATTTGGTGATTCTTCGGTTTTCTGGTTTCCATATTGCTGTTTTCTTGGTCATCTGTGCCTGCGTTTGGGTATATTTATGGAGGGTTTTAACGTGGGTTTCCATGAGAGTTCATGTAAGGTTCGCTGTGAGCTTCATGAAACAGCTTTTTTGACCGTTTGTGAGTTTGAAAAGTTTGATGAGACTAAGAGGACGGTGGGGATGAAAGTGAGGCCCGTTGGGGGAATTGAGTCGGTGGCTGAGATAGTTTGTTGACAAAGCAAGTGGCTTTATTTTCTGTGGTGGGCGATGCGTGGAAGTCCACATAGCCACATTAGGTCACCAGAAAAAATAATGCTTAGACAAATGAAAAAATGACAGAATGACACGATCAAATGATGAGAAAAAAACTGATCTTCCACAAAAAAAAAAGAAAGTAATCTGCGTAATATTCACTAGCATGTTAATTTAATCTTTCACTTGTCTTCCCATTGCGATTCACCAAGTTTCCCATTACTTTTTTTAAATGTCTGTATTTCAACTACTCGTAGGAATAATGCAAAAAAGTATCGATCGTACCGTTTGATAATATTATTCTTTAACACTACGTTTGCATGGTTTTGTAAGTAAATATTAGGAGATACCATGTCAGCATTGTTAATACGGTATAATTATTTAGTGATTTGTTTGATAAGAGAGATGAAAAATAAGAGAAATACATTTTTTATCATTCAAGAAAAGAAAATAGGAATGATACCATTGTATTTGGTAGGATGAATAGAAAATAAAAATAATTATTTATTATTATTATTATTATTTTGTGTTTGATAAGATAGAAAAAATGTTTTTTTTTTTTATTTTAATTTTTAATTTTAATTTTTTTAAAAATATATATAAATACATATTTAAGTATTGTATTTATATATACATAATATAAGTATATATCAAATGATATATGTATATAATAAAGTAACTTACAATTCAAATCTCAAAAAATAAACAAAATGACTTTTGCTATTCGCTGTTGAGATCGTTTTAAATTTTATTTTAAAGTTAATCTAACGGCTAATGTTAACACCCTAAATTTAATAGGAAAAATAGGACTCTAAGGTGTGTTTAAAGTGACTTTTCAAAAGTATTTTTAGAAATTATTTTTCATAAATATGTTAAAAAAAAATTAGTGTTTGAAACCGCTCCACTACTATCTTTATCACCTCTACCCCCACCCCCACCACTACCTCTATCACCATTGTTGCCGCCACCACCACCGTCACCGCCACAGCCACCAATGCCGCCGTCGCCACCACCTATGTCGCCCACCACTATTGCCCCCACTACAAATCGATGTTTAAATTCATTTATCTCTTCTTTATGTTTGCGTTTTAATTTTGAATGAATACAAATATGTTTATTATTTATCATATTTTATGACTCTGTGCCTTCAGACACAGGATATAACTAGTAGACAAATAAAATACATTTTAATATAATTAAATAACTTTTCATTCACTTTTTTTTCAATTTTTAAGGGATTGATTTTAGTGATTTAGAAGGAAACCTTATCCATCTACTTTTTCATATTTCTTATTTTTCTTCTTTACTAAATATGATATTTTATCTACCCTTCAACTTTTTTTCCTTCCAATTTTTTATTATTCCATTTTTTCATTATACTAAACGAAGCATTAAAGCTGATAACATTTTATCTAATTTTTTCATCGTACAAATCGGAGCATTGAAGCTGATAACAATTTATTCAACTTTTTCCATCCTTCCAACTTGTCTATCTATTAATGGATGATTACACCACGTGATTCTGCTAATAACGATTACACCTAATATTTTTTTATGATTTTGGGGTGAGAGATTGGATTAGTTACATCAGACCCTTCTAAATCCAACTCACACCTTTGAGTACATGGGATTAATAGATGAATTCTATCCATATCCATATTTCACACGTAACAAATACACATGTAAGGTCTGTGCGTGCTGGATCTTGCACAATATAAACACGAGAACAGATCTCTCCCTTGGTGAACTCGAGTGAGTTAATCGAGTGGTCAACCCTGCTGCTTGGAACAGCCTGTGAGGTCCGGTGGTAACCTGGAACGATAATGGGAGACCCTCGTGGATCAACGGAACGATCCAGTAAGGCTGAGGAAGGTTCCTGGAACAAAGAAAAATAAGTTAGAAGGGTGCCGGAGTGTTTTTCGGCCTATCCCCTCCGACGATCAAGTCAGTTTTTAAGAGAGAGAGGAAAAAGAAAACACTGAGTATAATTTGTAGCAAAGGTTTTTTGTTGCCTCCTGTCTTGCCTTTTGCGAGGAGTATTTATACCTCAAAAGCTCATGATTGCTGTCAGTGTAGTCAGTAGGTGATCATTAGGTACAGGCAGTGTGCGCACTGATTCTGATGAGGAATGTCTTCTCTTTTAACTGCTCGGGATTCCGAGCAATCAATGCTGTGTCATCGGGCTGCCGACTGTCCAATGAGCTCCTCTCGGGGGAGGATGCAATAAATGTCCAGCCTCAGAGACATTTATTGTCTTTCACTTTCGAGCCTTTNCATTTTTTCATTATACTAAACGAAGCATTAAAGCTGATAACATTTTATCTAATTTTTCCATCGTACAAATCGGAGCATTGAAGCTGATAACAATTTATTCAACTTTTTCCATCCTTCCAACTTGTTTATCTATTAATGGATGATTACACCACGTGATTCTGCTAATAACGATTACACCTAATATTTTTTTATGATTTTGGGGTGAGAGATTGGATTAGTGTTATCAGACCCTTCTAAATCTAACTCACACCTTTGAGTACATGGGATTAATAGATGAATTCTATCCATATCCATATTTCACACGTAACAAATACACATGTAAGGTCTGTGCGTGCTGGATCTTGCACAATATAAACACGAGAACAGATCTCTCCCTTGGTGAACTCGAGTGAGTTAATCGAGTGGTCAACCCTGCTGCTTGGAACAGCCTGTGAGGTCCGGTGGTAACCTGGAACGATAATGGGAGACCCTCGTGGATCAACGGAACGATCCAGTAAGGCTGAGGAAGGTTCCTGGAACAAAGAAAAATAAGTTAGAAGGGTGCCGGAGTGTTTTCCGGCCTATTCCCTCCGACGATCAAGTCAGTTTTTAAGAGAGAGAGGAAGAAGAAAACACTGAGTATAATTTGTAGCAAAAGTTTTTTGTTGCCTCCTATCTTGCCTTTTGCGAGGAGTATTTATACCTCAAAAACTCATGATTGCTGTCAGTATAGTCAGTAGGTGATCATTAGGTACTGGCAATGTGCGCACTGATTCTGATGAGGAATGTCTTCTCTTTTAACTGCTCGGGATTCCGAGCAATCAATGCTGTGTCATCGGGCTGCCAACTGTCCAATGAGCTCCTCTCGGGGGAGGATGCAATAAATGTCCAGCCTCAGAGACATTTATTGTCTTTCACTTCCGAGACTTTCCGCATTGAATGCAGTCTCATCAAGGGAATGGTGTAATTAAATGCTTGCTTTCCCAAGTCGTGTGTCAGCAAGGGCATGCGGTCTTTTCTGTTTTTGATGTGACACAATATGTNTAATAACGATTACACCTAATATTTTTTTATGATTTTGGGGTGAGAGATTGGATTAGTGTTATCAGACCCTTCTAAATCTAACTCACACCTTTGAGTACATGGGATTAATAGATGAATTCTATCCATATCCATATTTCACACGTAACAAATACACATGTAAGGTCTGTGCGTGCTGGATCTTGCACAATATAAACACGAGAACAGATCTCTCCCTTGGTGAACTCGAGTGAGTTAATCGAGTGGTCAACCCTGCTGCTTGGAACAGCCTGTGAGGTCCGGTGGTAACCTGGAACGATAATGGGAGACCCTCGTGGATCAACGGAACGATCCAGTAAGGCTGAGGAAGGTTCCTGGAACAAAGAAAAATAAGTTAGAAGGGCGCCGGAGTGTTTTTCGGCCTATCCCCTCCGACGATCAAGTCAGTTTTTAAGAGAGAGAGGAAAAAGAAAACACTGAGTATAATTTGTAGCAAAGGTTTTTTGTTGCCTCCTGTCTTGCCTTTTGCGAGGAGTATTTATACCTCAAAAACTCATGATTGCTGTCAGTGTAGTCAGTAGGTGATCATTAGGTACTGGCAATGTGCGCACTGATTCTGATGAGGAATGTCTTCTCTTTTAACTGCTCGGGATTCCGAGCAATCAATGCTGTGTCATCGGGCTGCCGACTGTCCAATGAGCTCCTCTCGGGGGAGGATGCAATAAATGTCCAGCCTCAGAGACATTTATTGTCTTTCACTTTCGAGCCTTTCCGCATTGAATGCAGTCTCATCAAGGGAATGGTGTAATTAAATGCTTGCTTTCCCAAGTCGTGTGTCAGCAAGGGCATGCGGTCTTTTCTGTTTTTGATGTGACACAATATGTCACGCGTCCATTCCCCATTGGCTGTGGCCCCTGTCTTCCTGTGCCTTCTGACACCAATTGTGTAAGACGAGGTCATGATAGCTAACCTAGCCTAGCCTATGCTAGTGACTTGTACATCAATAGCTTCTGTAGGAGCAGAGAACGCACCCTAGACAGAGATACATCTCGAACCCGAGGGGAAAGTTCATCTCGGAGCCGAGGTGAGGTGCATATAGCGACCGATGTACCCATATCAGACCGAGGGATACGTGTTGGTTCGTAAACGTACTGGATGTCACTTGATCCCTATGACAAAGTTCCTCGGGAGAAAGAGACTTGTGAACCGAGGACACGTGTCTTCATCTTGGAGCATTTCAGAAATGTCCCATCAACTGCCCCCCAGTCTTTGATCTTCTGACGCCGAGGACACGCGTTGTAAGGAGACGAAGGGTTTTACAACAACCCCAACTGCTTCATCATTGCATCTAGCCGTTTTCCCCTGCTTAGGACGTCGTGCGCATTAAATGCGTCTTTTCGTGCTTCGCGCCCAATGATGGGATTGGTACTATATATAAACGGGCTTCCTCTCTTCTCTTCTCTTCTCATTTCGTCATTCCGAACTTTCTCAAGAGAGCCCTCGCCTGAATCTTCGTCGGAGATCTCTTTCCTTCCGTTGTCAACTGCCCAACCTTTTCGCTGAAGTCTTAAGGCCAGTAGACCCATCGTTGCTTCTGAACATTCTGGAAGGAGTCACCTCAAGTTTTTCCAGAAAAAACTCTGTTTTACATTCTGGTGAGTCCTAGTATCTTTCCTTTCTTCGTCCTTCTGTCCCTTTTGGTTTTTTGATAACTGGAGGTGTCTCTGGTTGCCACTTAGCGACTAATCCTCGGGAAGCTTCCTTGGGAATCTTTGAGGGAAAAATACCCTCCTTCACTTTTTCTCACTTTCTTCGAGATGCCTCGTCATCGCCCTGCCCCCGAGAATCCTCAGGTCAGTTCTTCGGGGTCAGGGAAGTATAAAGTAAAGAGTGGTGAGCAAATTAATAGGTTTAGGGTTAAGTACAGAATCCCCCCATACGTAGACATAGAGGATTTTAACCCGGCTGTGCACTCTTGTACCCTCGGGGCCGAGGATGCAATGCCCTTTTATACCAAAGTCATCATAGAGGGCGGAGTTAGGTTCCCTTTGCCTCCTCTACTTCTCCAGTTCCTCTCCCATTTCCACCTCTTCCCCGGGCAGTGTTGCCTTAATGTTTTCAGGATAATTATGGGGGTCCTAGAGCTCAATAGGCGTCTCGGGGTAAATGTTGGGCTGAACGATATCCTTTTTTGCTATTCCCTCTTGAGAGTTATGCCTCAACAACATTTCTACCTCAAAGCCATGGACCCATCCATGTACCTCGTAACTCATCTTCCTGACTCGGACAAGGGGTACAAGGACGACCTACTTATCTTCAAGGGATCTTGGCAGAGAGGTGTCGGTCCCGAGTATAACGGCTTGTTATGCCCTTTGGAATGGAGAACGACAAGTACGTCGGTTCCTTCGGGTCTATGGCATGCGGTTTTTCTTCAAGGGCATGTGGTCTTTCTGTCTTTGATGTGACACAATATGTCACGCGTCCATTCTCCATTGGCTGTGGCCCTTGCCTTCTGATACCAATTGTGTAAGACGAGGTCATGATAGTTAATCTAGGCTAGTGACCTGTACATCAATAGCCTCTGTAGGAGCAGAAAACGCACCCTGGACAGAGGTACATCTCGGACCCGAGGGGGAAGTTCATCTCGGAGCCGAGGGGAGGTCCATATAGCGATCGATGTACCCATATCAGACCGAGGGATACGTGTCGGTTCGTAAACGTACTGGATGCCACTTGATCCCTATGACAAAGTTCCTCAGGGGAGAGGGACTTGTGAACCGATGAGTACGTGATCTCAATAACAAGATTTAATGATACCGAGGACACGTGTCTTCATCTTGGAGTATTTCAGAAATGTCCCATCAAGGCCCATAAATTTATCACCATATATATTATTTGTCATGTATGGTGATAATGATATTTTACCAAACTAAATTAAGGGGTAAAAAGTATTTTACTAATTGAATCCAATTTGGCTCCATTGAACCACCCCTTGGGTTTGCCGAAGCCAATATTCATGAGTTTAATCATCCGGGCCACGTACGGGATGGAATTGCAATCTAGGGCTTCGAAACTGCATCCAACACATGGGTTTTGTTGGTCTATTAAATTATTTTTCCTAAACCTATTATACCAAACCCTCTTCTACTCACTTACCAAACAGGGCCAAGTATTTTGTTTAAATAACATTTGTGATTTATTTTTTTATTTTACTTATCTGTACCTTTTTTTAACTCCGTTATTCCAAGCCTAATTGAATGTATAATAATTTATAATGCATTATTCAAATGAGTAATGTTACTTGGACATAATTTACTGACTTAATTATTTATAATTATTAGATTGACAATGAAATCTTGTATTTTATTGTGATCCACAATTAATCTAATGGTTGTGATAAATTCGATCAACAAATTAAATTCAAATAACATTATTGTATTTAAATACTAAATTTCATGTACAAGGGTCGGGCTACATTTGGCATGAGGGAGAGGGGTGTCTTTGGGATCATCTCGTGTTGCCAATGGATAATAATTTGTTCAATTTTATACGTTCTCTCCCTTAATTTTTGAAAATATGTAAAATGGTCATAATTGTTTTAGTAATGCTATTTTGACCTGATTTATTGATCTAATTATTTACAACCCTTAGTATTTGTTAGAACTCACAACTAATCTAATAATTATGATTAATTATGTCAACAAATTAAGTTCAACTAACATTATTGTAATTTTTTTTATCTTCAACAAGTTAGTGACTCATTGCCCATCTAAAACAAATGTTACTACAAAAAATCAAACTTTTAGCCAAAACAACTAAATTTTAAAAATTTGTCGCAATATTTTTTTAGTGACAATTTTTTTATTGCCACTAGGCTGTGATAATATGGGTTGTGGCTAAATCATTTAGCCTCAATGTAAAAAATTCCATTGAATGTGAATTATTACTCAATGTAAAAAATTCTCTTTATCTTTAGTAGATAACTAATTTAATTACATTTAGTTGAGGATTCTACTTTTATTAATTGAATTTTAATGTATAAAACTCAAATTCAAAATTTTAATTAATATTTTTGAATCTCAAAAAACAAAAAAATTAAAAATTAAAAATTAAATAAACATATTTAATTTTTGACAATTATTTATACTACTAGTAGAGCCTAATTTAAAATTCTTCGCCTTGGACCCCCACAAATGTTGGGCCGCCCCTGCAACAACCTATATTAATTTAATAAGAAAAAATCACCAGATATTTAGTAACCATAATAACATTGTTGATTTTTTATATTTTCCCATGGAATCTATTGAACGTGACTTCCAAATTGGACTGTGTTACCTTAAGGTTTTGTTTGGTTTAAGTATTAAAAATTATATTGAACTAAACGACTTTGATGGTTACTTAATACTATGTTTGGATTATTTTACAAAGAAGATTTTGTTAGCACCGTCTGATTCTATTTTATCATTTTACACCTTAGAAATTACTATTGTGACATAATTTGATGATCTAATTTAATACAACTAATGCATCTATCATTGAAATTCATAATTAATCTGATGACTGCATTGAATTAAGTCTCTAATTAAACCCGTATATTAGGTCCTTATAACACATTACTTCTTATACCACATACGAAGAATAAATAATAGATATTAAATAGGACCTGATTAGCATGGACTCAAATCTCATCTAAACCTTCACCCAAACACAGTATTACTGAATAGTATAAAATGGCAGACCTAATTTTATCAAAGGAATAAATTGAATTAGAATCAATTACCCAGTCTCATTTCATATTGTACCCAGTATTCGGGTTTACACAAAGGAATAAGATAGTAACTCATGCTTTTCTGAAAAAATAAATGCCCCTGGCATTATCCGGGACAAGGCTCACGTTATGCTATTGGGGCTGCTTCAAAAGAATGAAGCTCAAGTCAGATACATGGGGTTTTTGTAATGGTCGTTGTCCCTCTCTGTAACACAGCTATTCACACAAAATGATCAGAAAACATTACTGCTTAAAATCCAACACTTCATTCTCAAACCAAGAAGCACACCACGTCCCAACTGGAATATCTGTGTAAAGTTCGAAATTTCCTCATGTTTTCCCAACACTTTTTGAGGCATCCCAATGACAATCACCAGAATTTAACTTGCTATGGTAAACTAGAACATTGAAAACAAATATCACAGATAAATGTTACAATACATTCACAAATGCTTCATAAAGTTAGGGGAACAACTCTTATAACATGCAAGCTTCTTTCGAACATTTTCTTAGTTAATTGCAGAGAGAGATAGAGAGCACATGACGATAAACTTAATCGGAGCCCAAATTATGTAAAAAGGTTTGCAACTGGTGCTAAACTTTGCCATACATGACAGCATAGGACCATAGTTTGAGCAGCGCAGTAATAAGCCATTGCACCAACAGACAAAAAAACCAAAAACAAATATGGATTGAGTGAACAATTAACTTACATACATAAAGGCTTTGCTACTAATTTGTGGAATCGTCATGGCCATGCAGAGGCAGGTAAGTGCAGTTTTGTGCGTGCACGATCCTGCACAATATAAAAACGAGAACAAATCTCTCCCTTGGTGAACTCGAGTGAGTCAGTTGAGTGGCCAACCACGCTGCTTGGAACAGCCTACGAGGTCCGGTGGTAACCTGGAATGGCAACGGGAGACCCTGGGGGAGCGGAAGAACTATCCAGTAAGGCTAGAAGAAAGGTTCCTGGAACAAAAAAGAACAAGTTAGAAGGGCGCCGAAGTGTTTTCCGGCGTATCCCCTCTGACGATCTAGTCAGTCTTTGAGAGAGAGAGGAAGAAGAAAACATTGAGTGTGTATTGTAGCAAAGGTTTTTTCTTGCGTACCGTCTTGCCTTTTGCGAAGAGTATTTATACCTCAAAAGCTCATGATTGCTGTCAGTGTAGTCAGTAGGTGATCATTAGGTACAGGCAGTGTGCGCACTGATTCTGATGAGGAATGTCTTCTCTTCTTAACTGCTCGGGGTCCTGAGCAATCAATGCTGTGTCATCGGGATGCCGACGGTACAATGAACTCCCCTCGGGGAGGATGCAATAAATGCGCTGTATTAGGAACATTTATTGCCTTTCATTTCCGAGCCTTACCGCATTGAATGCGGTCTCATCAAGGGAATGGTGTAATTAATAGTTTGCTTTCCCAAGTCGCGTGTCAGCAACGGCATGCGGTTTCTCTGTCTTCGATGTGATATCATATGCCACGCGTCCATCCCCCATTGGCTGTGGCCCCTGCATTCCAGTACGTTCTGACACTAATTGTGTAAGACGAGGTCATGATGAATAGCCTAGACTAGCCTAGGCTAATGACCTGTACGTCAATAGCTTATCCTGGAGTAGAGGAAGCGTCCAGGACGGGGTACCTCTCGGCACCGAGGAAAGGCTCATCTCGGAACCGAGGGAGGTATACCGACCGAGGTACCATATCAGACCGAGGCTACGTGTTGGTTGTAACTCGTACTGAATGCCATGATCCTATATGACGAGTACCTCGGGGGCGAGGACCTTTATGCGCCGATGGTGCTTGATCTTAGCAACAGTGTTTTGGTAAATACCGAGGACACGTGTCTTCATCATGGAGTATTTCAGAAAAGTCCCATCAACTGCCCCCCAGCCTTCGATCTTCTGACACCGAGGGCACGCGTCGTAAGGAGACGAAGGGTTTCCCAACAACCACAAATGCTTCATCATTGCCTCGAGCCGCTTTCCCCGGCTTAGGATGTCGTGTGCATTAAATGCGCCGTTTCGTTTTTCGCGCCCAATGATGAAATTGCCACTATATAAATGGGGCTCCTCTTCCATTTTCTTGTTTCGCCATTCCGAACTTCCTCAAGAGAGCCTTTTCCTGAATCTTCGCCGGAGATCTCTTTCCTCTTCCATCGTCAACTGCCCATTCTTCCTTAAAGTCCTAAGGCCAGCAGACCCATCGTTGCTTCTGAACTTTCTGGAAGGAGTCGCCTAAAGTTTTCCAGAAAAAACTCCGTTTGGCATTCGGGTGAGTCCTAGTTTCTTTCTTCTTTTCTTCCTCCTATCCCTTTTTGTTTTCCGATGACTGGAGGTGTCTCCGGTTGATACTTAGCGACTAATCCTCGGGAAGCTTCCTCAGGGATTTTTAAGAAAAAACACCCTCCACTTTCTCACTTTCTTAGAGATGCCTCGTCGTCGCCCTGCTCCCGAGAATCCTCAGGCTGGTTCTTCGGGGTCGGGGAAGTATAAAGTAAAGGGTGGTGAGCAGATTGATAGGTTTAAGGTCAAGTACGGCATTCCCCCGTGCGTAGACATAGAGGATTATGACTCGGTGGTGCACTTTCCTACCCTCGGGGCCGAGGATGCTATGCCCTTTTATACCAAGGCCATAATAGAGGGCGGAATTAGGTTTCCTTTACCCCCTTTACTTCTACAGTTCCTCTCTCACTTCCGCCTCTTCCCCGGGCAGTGTTGCCTTAATGTCTTCAGAATAATTATGGGGGTCTTAGAGCTCAATAGGCGCCTCGGGGTAAATATTGGGCTGAACGATCTCCTTTTTTGTTATTCCCTCTTGAGAGTCATGCCTCACCAACACTTCTACCTCAAAGCCAGGGACCCCTCCATGTACCTTGTAACTCATCTTCCCGACTCGGACAAGGGGTACAAGGACGATATTCTTATTTTCAAGGGATCTTGGCAGAGAGGTGTTGGTCCCGAGTATAACGGCTTGTTATGCCCTCTGGAATGGAGAACGACAAGTACGTCGGTTCCTTCGGGTTTATTATTTTGTTCTCCAGATTTCCCATGTTCATGACTACTTTTTTTGTTTGTGCAGATATCCCTGCTCGGGAAACAGCTCCTCCCCCTCGGTCGCTGGTGAACTTTGCCGACCTAGTCACGGTTTGGAGATTTACTGGTGACAACGGGTTCGGCCGGGCTGCCCACATCCTGCTGAATTACACCCCCGGGTATAAGAAATTTTCACAGCTTCCTCAGCCTTTTGAGCCTTCGCGGTGGTCTGAACTCTTCGATCAGGCGGCGAGGCAAGAGGTCGAGGAAAACTTGGAGGAAGACCCTGATCGGGCTTCGGAGGCAGAGGTAGAGGGAGAAGTTGAAGAGCTCGGGGTCAGAGAGAACTTTGTTCCTTCGGACGCCGAGGTGGGGACTTCGGGAGGAGATTTGTGGCCGGACTTTCAAATCCTATAATCTCTAGACTCCGAGGACGCCCTCAAGGTCGCGATGTCCAGCACGCCTCGTATTGACCTGAGGTTCCTGAGGCAGAGGCAAGCTCTTGCTGCCGGGAGGGGATGAGGATCGACCGACGGCGCCCCATCTGCAGGGACCAGTTCCACCCCATCCTCAAGAGTTCTCAATCGGGGTCAAGTGCGTGACTNTGAGGTAGCTATGTCCAACGCGCCCCGTATTGATTTAGGGTTCCTTAGGCAAAGGCAAGCCCTCGCTGCTGGGAGGGGACGAGGATCGACCGGTGGGACCCCATCTGCAGGGACCAGTGCCACCTCCTCCTCAAGAGTTGTCAGTCGGGGTTAGATGCGTGACTGAGATCCTCAGGTAGAGGAGGAGAGAAGGGTCAAACATAGGCACGATGGCCTCGGCAGGGGATCCAGGGCATCTTCCGCTCAGCAGCAAAGTGGAAGAGGCCGTGGGTTACCCCCTGCTCCTCCGCAACAACAGCAACAGCAACAGCAACGACAACAGCAACAACGGCAGCAGCAGACTCCCCCTTCCCCTCCGCCGATAGTGAAAGCCGCGGAGTGGAATCCCCGAGCCACCGATCACATGAACCGAGTGATCAGGGTCGATGACTCCATTTTGCTGGACCCTCATGTCGCCAATGCAGTG
>CAUOFW020001825.1:722469-738136 GCA_963454935.2 Ilex paraguariensis | reverse complement strand
CCTCCGTGATGACAGGGAGCTTGTAACTCGAGACTCCTTTGGTGGGGGCCTTTCCCTTTCTGTCGAGTGTTCACCATGGTCACTGTTCTTTATAGAGAAAAAACTAGGAAAACTAGTCGTTTCCCACAGACGGCGCCAGATTGTGCGTACACGATCCTGCACAATATAAAAACGAGAACAAATCTCTCCTTTGGTGAACTCCAGTGAGTCAGTTGAGTGGTCAACCACGCTGCTTGGAACAGCCTACGAGGTCCGGTGGTAACCTAGAACGACAACGGGAGACCCTGGGGGAGTGGAAGAACGATCCAGTAAGGCTGGAAGAAAGGTTCCTGGAACAAAGAAGAACAAGTTAGAAGGGCGCCGGAGTGTTTTCCGGCGTATCCCCTCCGACGATCTAGTCAGTCTTTGAGAAAGAGAGAGGAAGGAGAAAACACTGAGTGTGTATTGTAGTAAAGAGTTTTTTGTTGCATACCCGTCTTGCCTTTTGCAAGGAGTATTTATACCTCAAAAGCTCATGATTGCTGTCAGTGTAGTCAGTAGGTGATCATTAGGTACAGGCAGTGTGCGCACTGATTCTGATGAGGAATGTCTTCTCTTTTTAACTGCTCGGGGTCCTGAGCAATCAATGCTGCGTCATCAGGATGCCGACGGTACAATGAACTCCCCTCAGGGAGGATGCAATAAATGCTCTGTATTAGGAGCATTTATTGCCTTTCATTTTCGAGCCTTACCGCATTGAATGCGGTCTCATCAAGGGAATGGTGTAATTAATAGTTTGTTTTCCCAAGTCGCGTGTCAGCAACGGCATGCGATTTTTCTGTCTTTGATGTGACATCATATGCCATGCGTCCATCCCCCATTGGCTGTGGCCCCTGCATTCCTGTGCGTTCTGACACCAATTGTGTAAGACAAGGTCATGATGAATAGTCTAGGCTAATGACCTGTACGTCAATAGCTTATTCTGGAGTAGAGGAGGCGTCCAGGATGGGGTACCTCTCGGCACCGAGGAAAGGCACATCTCGGAACCGAATGAGGTATACCGATCGAGGCACCATATCAGACCGAGGCTACGTGTCGGTTGTAAAACGTACTGAATGCAATGATCCCATATGACGAGTACCTCGGGAGCGAGGGACCTTTGTGAGCCGATGGTGCTTGATCTTAGCAACAGTGTTTTGGTAATACCGATGACACGTGTCTTCATCATGGAATTTTTCAGAAAAGTCCCATCATGACAGCATAGGACCATACATGACAGCATAGGACCATAGTTTGAGCAGCGCAGTAATAAGCCATTGCACCAACAGACAAAAAAACCAAAAACAAATATGGATTGAGTGAACAATTAACTTACATACTTAAAGGCTTTGCTACTAATTTGTGGAATCGTCATGACCATGCAGCCTCAGTTCAGAGGCAGGTAAGTGCAGTTTCATCCCAGTAGTTTGCGTTAACACAAGTTTCTCTCATGATCATTGTTTCAACATAGTCAAAGTAATTTCAGTGAATCATGTTAGAAACAAGGTAGTCATAACTAAATAAGAGACCGAGTACAAACCAATTCAAAATCTACCAAGTAGCATAATACTAAAAAAAGAGAATGAGTATAAGCAAAATCAAAATCTATCAAGTAGCCTAAGCTGCCCCTGAACCTCACCCTCTTCTCCCTTGGGGAAAACCCCAGAACTCAACAAGATAAAAAGAGGAAGGGAACAAAAGGAGAGCAACATGCATAGTAAAATTCCATGCCGAAAGGCAGATTATTAATTTCTTCAAACTCCATGGATTTATTTACCCGAATCAGCAGCCTCAGTAGAGCTAACTTCTATTGGACACTGGGACACATATGGTTTTAGCTGCAAATGAGAAAGTCCAAGTCAATTAGCATATGAACAAAAGCAAGCTTACAATCTGTGCTAAGGCTATCTATAGAATACAAAGTTCAAATTTGAAGTTAAAATTCAAATGGCTCAACAAACACAATAGTTGAGCCTGTAATAAAGCTATATCATCATCTCTTCTGATAGAATATGTGAAAAAAAGGTCCCACAATAACCCCAGAACCACAGAGGATGCAATCTCAGCCTGGCCAGCTAACCTCCAGGCCTCTACTTGCCAAGCTTTCAGCCTTTTAAGTAAGTGAGACGGCCAGCTAAATTTCAGGCCTATAGTTTCCATGCCCAAGCCTGTACTAATGGATCATCAGTAATACCCTGTCTAAAATAAAGGCTAAAAGCCCATTCTGGGAACTCAAAGGCACTTCAAAAAAAGTAATGCAGGATTGTTGGGGCATACATACTCAAAAATAGATTCAAAAATGTGGTTGCGCCAAGAAGTCAAGAGACCAAAGTCATCAGATGTAAAGCCAATTTCCTAATTCGGAATATTAATAATTTTATTGAATTTAAGTACCTTGAAGTCAGTCAAATCAGGGACTACATAGTTTGGCAGTTTTTCTTGCACCACTACATAACCACCTGCACCAATATGTATAAGTGTAAAACAAATTTGTACTTATTGCATCGTGTAGCTGAAACTGAAAACTGTAATCCTCCCTTCAGTAGCTATGTAATTCAACCAAGGGAGAACATCCAAAAAACCGATAATGCACAAATGTGCTTACGACTGANTTTGTACTTATTGCATCGTGTAGCTGAAACTGAAAACTGTAATCCTCCCTTCAGTAGATATGTAATTCAACCAAGGGAGAACATCCAAAAAACCGATAATGCACAAATGTGCTTACGACTGTGTGAACTCACATGTGTACAAAGCCAAATGCGGGAAAACTTAGAAGATTATTATCCGTTTACAAAGTATTTCTGATAAACAAAGTCAGGATTTTTTCTTTTTGTGTTGATTATAGAATTGTCCTCCCTTCTTAAGCAGCGGGACCAGCAATGAAACAAATAAAACCCTCTGTATATTGGACAAGTTGGAACAATAAGAGCATTCAGATAGTCTCTGATAAAAAAAGTAGCCACAGTCCACAGATGACCTTCGAAATTAAGTCATTGTACTTTCTACTCATTGCACCATAATTGTTTCAAATCTTAATGAAATGGATAATCTCAATGATATGAACAACACTGAAATTTCCAATAATACTACTGGGACCTAATTTGCTGATATAATTTACTAACATAATTCATCACCATTGAATTGATAGCGGGTCTCAACCAATCTTGAGCCTCACTACCAATCAAATGATTGTGAGTGATTAAGTCAATAAATTATGTCAATAAATTAGATCAAGTAGTATTGCTCCTGAAACTTCTCATACTTAATCCACACTCTATTTTAGAACCCAGTAAGAACAAGGAATTTTAAGAATCACCCTTCCCAACTTCGTAAGTTTGAGAGTCTAGCATAGGTCCTAAATCAGTTTTGGAATATTGATGCAAAATCAAGAAAGGGAAGAGAAAATAAATTTGTACTTCTTGTCATAACTAGTTAAAATAGTTTAATCTTCAGATAGTACTCATTAGGTGGCGTGTCAGCAAAAGAATTCCATCTTAAGACTTCTAACATAGCATAATGAATGTGCTGGCAAAGCTAGAAGTAGAGATTCAAACCCAAAGGAAGTGACCAAAGTGAAGAGTAAAATCAAAACCTTTGCGAGTGTGAAAACCAGTTGGTATGCAATTCTTCCCCTTGTAATAATCCCTTGGGCCACGTTTCGAAGTGAGAATGTCAAGAGACGATGTGCGCTTCCTTCTAAATGCCCTCCCTAACCCTAATATCAGTCCCAATGGCATTTTCTCCCTTCCCACTCAACGAAATCAGAACCGATTGGCGGCACAGACAGACAGAGAGTGAGGCGGCTCTGAGAGAAAATCAGAACCGATTGGCGAGAGAATGGTGGCCGGCCGATGAAAAAGCTACGATGGGCCTCTTTTGGGTTGGGCTGGATGGGCATTTAACTATTTAAGCCACTGGTAATTGGTTTTCTGTTTATTTTGTAGGTTGGGCTGGATGGACCATAAGACTTTGGAGGACAGCACAACTTGGGCCCAATGACTAATATTTCGTCTCCAAACAGCCGAAACGTTTTTGTTTTTAAAAAAATCAAAATGAATTAGTCATAAAATTAAAATTTTAATACTTTGAGGTGTTTCATAATGGTTCGAGATATTTCATAATGATTCGATGAATTTACGCAATTGTTTTAGAATATTTTAAAGTGTTTTAAGATACTTTATTATATTTTCACTAATGTTTTAAAAAAATAATTCTCAAATTATTTAATAGTTTCTATTATGTTTTTGAAACATGTCAAAACGGATTGAAGCGTTTTCATTTCCTATATGTCCGAAACAATACATCTAAGCAAAAATTTAATCCTTACTTAGGGCAGATGACCAAAATGGATTTCATGTGGCTAGAGCAATGGTGGCTTGAGGAAAGTAAGTAGCAACATTCTTGGGGAGTTCACGCAGGTGTGAAAACTGCGAACATGATCTGAATGGTGTTCGAAAACTTCATATTTCATGTAGAAAAGAAACGAAAAACGACATAAATGCCTTTTTCAACCAGCTAAAATAAGATGTAGAAAATGGCTCCAAAAAATAGCACAAACTTTGTGTAAATGATGGTCAGTAGTTCAGTTTGATTTTTGGTAATCTAAAAGTATCAAATTCAATCCCTTCATACACTTCTTAAGTATTAATCACCCTTGTCTCTTTAGGAACATATTCTAATTCAGTTCAAGTTATGATAGTCAGCCGCTGAACTCGAGAGAATAATCGATGCAAGCCTGAATGCCTTATAATAAAAAAAATACACATGTTGAAATACAATTACACAACGATTCTGCAATGCTACAATAAATACATAATGATGTGCAGTAAAGCATGGATGCCGGTCTAAACTACTCATGGCTTATAAGATAGATAAATAAGAAATGAATCGTGTGTAGATTTCCCTCTTCGCACTTAATTCCAAAGAAAGCTTCGAGACTCACGGTTTTAAGTTTGGGTGATGATTCCAAAAGTATTTGATGCTACACAAAAATACCTCAGGTTGAATTCAATAACCGAGGTCATGCTACTCAAGTCGAAAATTCAGCTCATCTATATGATTTACAGACCTCGATCTCAAACCTCAACTTCCTGTATCCGCATCTCGAGGAAGGCAGTGCAAGGACAGCTAGATCCCACTGAGTACCCTTTTTTGTGACAATAATTATTCAATATGTGTAAGTCTCATTGCGTAATAAGGGCGACCGTTACAAGAGATAGGCGAGGATCGTCTTAGATCAAGCAAGACCCAAGAATAACTATAAATAAAAGGTAAAGCGCTTTAAAAGAACAAGAAGTCATTGTAGCTTCACAAAAGCTCTCTGTAAATTTCACACAGTAATCAATACGTTAAAGACCAAGAGATTCTATTAAGAATGGATTAATTGAACTTTTGAGTTGATGAACCACTATAAACACTCTGTATAATCATTCACTTATCCTTAAATCCTATTCCCTAGAGTTCTAGAGCTCAGACTGAACTATATCTAACTGTTCAATAAAAGTTATATTCGTATCACTGTTCAATCATGCGAAAAACATCATCCGTACTAAAATGTGTCACACACATTTGAGTCTGTTGTCATTCTTCCAATTTTCATCATTTATTGGTTTGATTCTTACACAAGTAAAGGTGATCACACCGACAGTATAGCCTCAAGACATTTAATGGTAACGTGAATCTGTACGTGAGTGCTGATTTAAAATGTGCTAAAACATTCAATTTAAAATGTATTGACAATCAACACTCATATATTAGTTTAAAATTATTGTTATGTTGATTTAGGACAAGTATTAATATAATTTATCACGTTTTTAATAACAATGATTTTTTTTTTTTTTACTGATTGAACAACAATGATTATAATTACAAACAGACCCGGAAAGAAAGCGAAGCATGGTTTGTAGGGTTTGGCATAGTGTACCTTAGGACAAAGCTAGATTCCATGATAGAAATTGGGAGTAGGTTGATAAAGAAAAACCAAACGTGTATGAATTGACGTGGTGATTATCTTCTTTTTTTTTTTATTATTATTATTAGTAGTAATGTTTAAATTAATTTATGCGTATTTTAATTAATTTTTTTTAGCCCGATTAAAAAACGATAAAACTAATATATTCATAAGATAAATTATTTTTATCTAACTCTAATAAATTATCAAAATTTAAATTAATAACACCAGATTTTACGATTCACTTTTATTATCACATGAATAACTCTTTTGATGGAGACTTTGCCTTTGATGAAGCTAAAGTCATTGTGGGCCCTGTACGTGAGAACCGCTAATCGTCCGTCTCTTTCCCACCGAATCGGTTACCCTCGGGATCAAACCATACTGAGCGTGAGGGGTCATGACCGTGCAGGTATCAAATATTCAAGACCGGCTTATGGGAGGAAGAAGTTTGGGATATGTTTGGTGTTTCTTTTATCAATCGTATTGGTTTATGTTTCATATCTATAAATTATAATTTTGAGAGTCATCCACTAAAGAAATATTTATCTCTGAGTAGATATATAAAAGTATGTTATGATGATCCAAAGAAGTGTGTGATTTTTGAATCCATTGAGATGACCTAAGAATTTCGCTATTTCGGTTTACAACTCCATGAATACTGTAATTGAATATAAAATTAGATTCATCTTTAATTACAACTCCATGAATAGTATAATTGAATATAAAATTATACTTTTTTTTTAAACTGATATACGATTGATGAACTTAGTATCCTACTAAATTGGTTCCTAAGTTCTTCAGCAATTACATTTAAGGCAAAGAGAAAAACTTCATCGACAAAAAAGAAACGATATACAATGACCTACAAAATACAAGATCCAACCAATCTACGTAAAAACACTCAGCATCTAATCCATAACCACGAGAAATAAATTATTTGGCAAAAAAAAAAAAAAACTCTCTCTAACATTATGGTCGGTCATTGCAGGACACAGTGACTGGTGTGCATGAAAATCGTGGTGTCATTACGTAGCCATATGTTCCGTATGCTTATAAATGATACGTCACTTTCCATATCTTATCACCCTTTTTTTCAATTGTATTTATCCCATTCAAGTCTGGCGATTCTGACTTAGGCCCACTTTGCAGATGAAAAGACAATGTTGAAAATATATATGCGATGAAAGTGGCATATAAAGTCTAAAGATGAGGCATTGATGTATCCATCGAAAGGGACTTATTTAATATTTTAATGGGCCACTTCGGTCAAAAAAATATATCTTCTGGCTGGCATTTTGTGGGTGTTGAAACTCCGGCGGGGTACTTGACTGATTTCTAAAGCCACCACCTCATGTGAACCTACTAGAACACGGGGTTGGGAAGGGGCTCGTGTGTCACCCCATCCCGGTGTTTCAAAGATGAAACGTGATTAAATTTTTGATATATTTATTTACGTATTTATAATTTGAACTAATCAAATATTAAATAATCTCACAGATGTAATAATATCATTCATCACTTTAGTCATTAAGCATGATGATAAAACTTGTCTTATAACCTGTATCATATATAAAACACTTGTACCAATTATTTGTTTCTCAGAATATAGATATATACAAAATTTCATATTCATATAGCATACATCACAAAGTATGTTTTTTTTTTTTTGATTAACACAAAATGTGTTTGTTGAGTCTGTTTACAAATGCATACTAATAACCTGCCATAATAATTTCTTACAAATATAATATAATACAAAACCCAACAATTAGTTATACCAACGCTTAACCTGAGTGATATCATACTAACATTGTACAAGACTCAATCAACTGGACAGTGGACTGGTTTACACTTTCCTCCATAGTACCTGAAAAGTAGAAGTTATAGGAGTGTGAGATAAATCATGCACTCAGTGAGTATATATGTTGTATATGAAATAGAAATAATAGTAATACACTGAAGTAGATAAATACTATGTAGATATATGTATCAAACAATATCATTAATCCAATTTCAAAGAATTCACAAGGCATATTACATTCATACTACCCTTCATCGGGTAAACGATCTCATATAGATCCATATCTCTTGAATCTCTCGAAAACACCACCGTGCTAGCACACCATTGCACGCCCAGTGATTAGGTATCGACACCCCTATCTTAAACAGTGCGTCACATTCCATAATATACAATACATAGTACAAAATATCATTCAATCACATAAACACGTAGTACATAATCTTAGAGAATTGCTATTAAATTCTATCATTTACTATCATCTTACAATAACATTTTCAAAACATATAAAGATATACACCCATCTCAAATATACAGATTTACAATCCTTCAATTCTATTGGTGGATCATTTTGATGTTACCGTATCTGTTCCGACACCAACTGTCTCACCCGTTTCACCTAACACATGTGTAATTACAATATCAATATATTTATTACATTTAATAGTTAATCATGCACTAATGCATGCAAAAATGATACATTCCACAGTGTCCCGGTAACTCTGGTTATCGCGTTATCTACTCACACACTAGCACTTTTGTTTTAAGGATCACATTTCCTCCTCAAATTTTTAAAATTATTCACATTAATCACAATTAGGATTAAGTAGGTCAAACACATTGAACAGGGGGGGCCATTTTCACACATTTTGACCCTGAATCCTATAAATTGTATTTCTTGTATTTTCATACATTTCGTACTGGATATTATACTCATTTGTATGCGAAAGTTACATTATCACATCAAGTATCATTTAAAAGTGTTGCATGCAAAATTTCAGGTCATTTGGATTAAAATTCACACATGTGATAATAATATCTAAAAATTAGGGTTTCGGCATTACCGGCATCCCTTTCCAACCTCTATCGTACTCATCGTATAAAACAGCCATATTTAATTTCACACACACATTTAATCATGAAATTTCAGTCACTTATTGAACTTTTAAATCATCCATTTCACTCTCATAATTTCGGTTCTAACCTAGCCCACCAAAAACTTTTCGAATATCTCAAATGATCATTTTTTTTTCACATTTTTCTCACCCTCGATTTAATACCTATTTAGAACCCATATTCAATAGCACGTTAATTATGCTAAATATACTTAATTACGCCCATACAGANGCCAATAGGACCCTTTCCTAAGGCAATCCCACATCGGAAGAGAGTCGTCTTCCCCCCTGCCATATAAGTGAACACTTCCTATGGAGGAGGTACCCACTAGCGACCTGATCAGGTGCCTAGTGGGTACCTCCTCCATAAGAAGTGTTCACTTATATGGCAGGGGGGAAGACGACTCTCTTCCGATGTGAGATTGCCTTAGGAAAGAGTCCTATTGGTGAAGAGAGGTAAAGGCTACTGGGGCTCGGTGCCGCCAGGTCAGCCGGAATCTTTCAAGTGGAAGGATGAGATCCGTAGCGATTTCTACCCCTTACAAAACGCGATTAAATTTTTGATATATTTGTTTACGTATTTATAATTTGAACTAATCAAATATTAAATAATCTCACAGATGTAATAATATCATTCATCACTTTAATCATTAAGCATGATGATAAAACTTGTCTTATAACCTGTATCATATATAAAACACTTGTACCAATTATTTGTTTCTCAGATTATAGATATATACAAAATTTCATATCCATATAGCATACATCACAAAGTATGTTTTTTTTTTTTAAATTAACACAATGTGTGTTTGTTGAGTCTGTTTACAAATGCATACTAATAACCTGTCATAATAATCTCTCACAAATATAATATAATACAAAACCCAACAATTAGTTATACCAACGCTTAACCTGAGTGATATCACACTAACATTGTACAAGACTCAATCAACTGGACAGTGGACTGGTTTACACTTTCCTCCATAGTACCTGAAAAGTAGAAGTTATAGGAGTGTGAGATAAATCATGCACTCAGTGAGTATATATGTTGTATATGAAATAGAAATAATAGTAATACACTGAAGTAGATAAATACTATGTAGATATACGTATCAAACAATATCATTAATCTAATTTCAAAGAATTCACAAGGCATATTACATTCATACTACCCCTCATCGGGTAAACGATCCCATATAGATCCATATCTCTTGAATCTCTCGAAAACACCACCGTGCTAGCACACCATTGCACGCCCAGTGATCAGGTATCGACACCCCTATCTTAAACAGTGTGTCACATTCCATAATATACAATACATAGTACAAAATATCATTCAATCACATAAACACGTAGTACATAATCTTAGAGAATTGCTATTAAATTCTATCATTTACTATCATTTTACAGTAACATTTTCAAAACATATAAAGATATACACCCATCTCAAATATACAGATTTACAATCCTTCAATTCTATTGGTGGATCATTTTGATGTTACCGTATCTGTTCCGACACCAACTGTCTCACCTGTTTCACCTAACACATGTGTAATTACAATATTAATAGATTTATTACATTTAATAGTTAATCATGCACTAATGCATGCAAAAATGATACACTCCACAGTGTCCCGATAACTCTGGTTATCGCGTTATCTACTCATACACTAGCACTTTTGTTTTAAGGATCACATTTCCTCCTCAAATTTTTAAAATTACTCACATTAATCACAATTAGGATTAAGTAGGTCAAACACATTGACCAGGGGGGCCATTTTCACACATTTTGACCCTGAATCCTATAAATTGTATTTCTGNAGCCCAATTAAGAAAAATAGTGATAAAGGTTAAAGTTTTTTGAGTTAAAATTATGGTTGAAAAATTTCAAAAGAAATGAATTCGGATAAAATTTAAGCTTATGTAATAGCCCAACATCGTGCAAATGCTCACACCTAATTTAGGATTATTGGTTGTTGAGCTTGAATTGCCAATCCAAATTAGACTCGAATTGAGCTTAAATTGCATAACCTAATTTCAATCCGAATTTATCCGAAATCAACTCGGACAATATTCAAATTGAAGTCGGGTTAAAGTTGAAAGTTTAATACTTAGGTTTGGATTAGAGTTGATCCTTAAACCTACCAAGTTGCATCTCTATCCTTAGCTAATNTTAGGATTATTGGTTGTTGAGCTTGAATTGCCAATCCAAATTAGACTCGAATTGAGCCTAAATTGCATAACCTAATTTCAATTCGAATTTATCCGAAATCAACTCGGACAATATTCAAATTGAAGTCGGGTTAAAATTGAAGGTTTAATACTTAGGTTTGGATTAGAGTTGATCCTAAAACCTACCAAGTTGCATCTCTATCCTTAGCTAAGGTGCAGCTAAATGGATGAAATTTTTGTAACGTCGATGAATAATAAATCACAGCTCGACCGAGGCTATAAGTGCACGAGTCGGAGATAATGGACTCGAACATTTGATATCTAATGCAGGGTAAACCACCACTTCTCAAGTCCCGAGTAATTCTACCATAGAGCCAACAATAAACAATACCCACCCCAAAAAAAAAGACCCGCAAAACAGCTCACAACTTTCATCTGAAAGAACAGAAACCAAGACCAATCTGATCATTCCCGCCAATGTCCCCTTCAATTATCAGAAGGCCAAAACACAAGGAAAAAAAATAAAGACTGCTCACTGCCAACATTTCAGTGAAATAGTTTTAGTATCTGTGAATCTACATATTGCAATCAATATTATTATTGAAGTTTCATTGACAAAATCCTTGAACTTCATAGCTTCTACATATATCAACTATAGGCCACAGCCATTATGGATCAGTATTTATAAAGGGAGGGTGCTTCATCAACAGAGTAGATGTTGCAGGACTCCTCTGTACTATATAAACTTTGATCTTCCATCTTCATGAATTGTTGTTGATGATACACTCTCGGTGAAATCCCTCTTGAATCCAAAAACTGAGGATAATTCATCAGTGTAAACAAAGACGGCGACGAAAAATCGAATCTTGAGGAAGATAAAGCTGGTGATATCAGTTGGTGACCATGGAGATTGCAGTCTTCATTTATGACTACATTGGAATCACTATCTGATAACCTGTCTTTGAAATCCATTAACCCAGTGTTCTCTATCAAATTTATGTTGTGGTAGACTTCGTGGATTGATTTGGCTGGTTGAGGTTGAGCACAGAGCCTAGTAGGAGAGCCCTGGCTTTGCTCTAAGAAATTGTTTTGTGGCTTCAAAAACATGGGTTCCTTGTCACAGTGACTGCTCTCTTTGTGTTCCTTTGGATGCTTTGATTTTAGCTCTTTTAGCTGCAACACAAACACCAAAAGAGGCAATGTAGTCAACCCATCCCCCCAAACAAGTGAACGTGCAATGCAATGAATAATGAAAGAGAAAATAAAACAATCAAGTAAATTGGCCTATGCCCACTAGAGCGATTGAAAAGACTAGTCCAAGTGTTCCTCGACTTTTAGACATGGTAAATATGCATCATTCACTATTATCGGTGTGAATTCCAGTAATCAACTTCCTATGGTAAAATTGAAACTTCTTAGTACGGTTTTACCTCTGTAATTAAAGTTTCTTTCTCTTGCTCGAGTTTATCATAATTGAGCTTCAGAGATTCATAATTGGCCTTGAGATGGTTATAGTCTCTCTCCATTTGCTTGGTCTTCCAACGGGCACGGCGGTTTTGGAACCAAATGGCCACTTGCCGTGGTTGGAGGTCTAATTCCTGTGCTAATTTCACCTTTCGCTCTGGGTCAAGCTTGTTGTCAACCTCAAAGATCTTCTCCAATGCCTTCACTTGATTAATGCTCAATCGCCTTTTCTTCTCAGACGTTTGGCCACTTTCCTCTGTGCTGTCTTCATCATCAAAACCATCCAACATTGCTTGAAACTCACTACTGTAATTCATGTGCTTCCTGGGATTCATCTCTGTGGGAACAAGACAGAAAAAGTGAATTTCTTTCTCACAACATCAAAAAAACACCATGAACAAAAAAACACAGGAAAGCCACTTATTGCTCAGTGGTTGACAAGAAAAATCTAGGAAAAGAAAAGAAGCTGAAAACATCTGAGTCCTGGAGTTTCACTGTTTAGGATTAGGAGAAGACAGAAGTTTCTGGCTAAATTGGTTTGAGTTCTTCAGTTCTTGAAGACAATCAATGAAAAACATGAAGTTTAAACATAGAATTCTTTCGTTTTCTCACCACCCAAACATAGATTAAACAGAATGAAGAGATGGGCATTCCTGAACAATTCGGGCAATTTTTTAAAAAAAAAGAAACAGAAAAGAAAAGAGGGGTGTTGTCGAATTTTTCCTTTACCTTCAGGTGGATAAAGCAAAGGACCCAAAGAATGTGAACTACTAAACCGCTTCATATCTGAAAGGAGCAGTAACAATCTTCAGGAGCTCTCTGAATCTGTCTGGCCTTGTGTGTAGCTTAAGAGAGTTAGAACCTAGAAGTAGATTGAAGGTTTCAAGAATGAAATTTCAAGCACTGAGAGATATATATTAATCTCATGTTCCTCAGTTTCACAACTTTTTCTCATAATTCAGAACCAAAAAGAATGAGAAGGCTCTGAAAAACCTAGTACTAGCTGGTTTTCAAAAACAAATAAAATGTGATGGTAAACAGAAGTGTCCCAAGCACTAAATGTTCTTCATCATTAACCAATCAATTTAATAAAACCAGAGAGAGAGAGAGAGAGAGAGAGAGAGAGAGAAAGAGAGATGACTTCCGAGGCTTGGACAGCAATGAGCTTCCATTCATGCTACTCCTGTATATATACCCTTTAACTGACATGAAGTAAATGAAAGTTTATACAAAATGCAAATGTGACCTACGGCAGTGCTCGGTGGACCTCTAACTAAGCAATTTTGTAGCTCTACAGTATTGTTATATAGTACCAAATGTAGTTTTTTTTTTTTTTTTTTGCTATGAAAGTAATTGTTTTTTTTTTTTTTTTTTTACTACAATGTGTTTTAGCTTGTTCCGATTACTCCCTCGAACTCAACCGTTAGTCACCATGACTTAAGATGGGTTAGAACATGTCTTTAAAGGAATAAGAGTGATTGACCTTTAAAAGATGTGAGAAAGAATTGAATCTGAAACATCTAAGTTACCAAAAGTTATACTTAACCACTAGCCTATCCCTATGAGTTATGTAATTGTTTACTTCATTCTGGCATCAAGTTACCTAAGAAAATACAGCACAAATTCTGTGAGATTTACTTGGGATTTCCTCGTAAGATAAATTGGAAATCCGAATTGCATGATTTGTAAGCGATTGTGTATATTCATAGTCTTTGTTAAAACCGAAAATGCATGATTGAGAAGATTATTCACCTTTTAAAACAAAATAATTTGTAAATGCTGTGTCCCCAGCTAATCAAGACCATCCAACCTAGCTCATATTCCCAATAGAAATTTGAATTGCAAACAGACACCAGCCTGTAGGCAAGGTGGGTGAGAGCAGAATCCAACATTACCTAGCCTTACTGCCAATACAGAAACTCTGCAACCCACCTCACATGGTGTGTCATTCTTTATATATAAATGTTTTTTCAGTTTTGGGTGGTGGTCACCTGCATTAAGCCACATGTTGTGCTACAATAATGGACAGTGGTTTCATATTGCTTGGGTGCCAGTTGGAATTCGTATACATACTGGCTAAACTTGCCAATTTTCCACAATATGATCAAAACCCAGTCTAGCAAGAATGCTGAGACTGGTTGAATTAGCCAAGAACTTCAAATTTATGGAAAGTGTTGGCTTTTTCTGACCCAAAATAAGTTGAAGTTATAGTTGATAATCAAGTTAAGTTGTCGAATTCGTATTTGTTAAACAAATTTAAAAAATTGTTCCAAAAGAGTTGAACTCAAATCTAGCCCTATATAAACGAACCCATATAACTCAACTCCATATAACTAAATTAAACAATAAATTAGGTGTCCAATAATTAATCCGTATTTTAAGTATTAATAATTTTAATTATTACTTTATTCTATAAATCTTTGAGTATCTAACTATCATTTATTTAGGTATTTCTCATACTCATTTAGGCATTTGCACATCTAATTATATTATAAAATTATTAATTTTTTTTTATTAAATAGATTGATTAAATCGCAAATTATAGTATTGCATATTAAAAACTAAAATATAAGATATATTTGACCATAAAATTCAATTTGCTAACTATATGTAATTTAATATGTAAAAGAGTTTATTTTTTTATATAGATATAAAAGATTGTATGTGATTGTACTACTAAAAACAAGTTCAAAAAAAATTGAAACCCTTATAAAAGAGTCCAAAATAAGTTAAAAATTAAATAAGAGTGAAAAACAAAATTTAGATGACAAGATATAGATAAATATAATTGACTTTATTATAATAATTAAATATAAATAATAAATTAATTTTTTTTCAAAAATACTGATATTTATAAGTAATATAAATTTGAAGCCTTACATGATCTCGTATGAGTTAAAATCTGAACTTAACGGGATTTAGGCAAGGCCAAATGGGCTATCATCCTCTGGAGGTTTGAAAATCATCGCTTTACTCTAATGTTAACAATTATAAATACTCTCAAATTATATAGGCTCTGTTAAAGCAACCCCTTAAAGTAAATTCTTCGATCCATCGTGTATCCCATATATGCATAGAAGTATTGAGTAAATCTCAAGGAAAAGTTCAAATGATAACAGAGACGAGTTACAAATTTAAATGTCT